>KV417314.1:0-214992 GCA_001630345.1 Calocera viscosa TUFC12733
TCAGTAAGATACCAGAAAGCGGAGCGACAAGCATGCACACCTTCATATCGACAATCATCCTGACTACCGTGGTAGCAACAATCTGGTGAGAAGTGTCAGAGGGCTGCGTGAAGCATAGGCAAGGAGAAACTCACAAAACACGCCGAAGCGACCATACTCGAAGTTTATCACTTGGAAAAGGGGTGTGCACCAGTGGAAACATAGCCCCTTGCCATCGTCGTAGAAGTAGCGGGCATTCATTCAAATCTCCAGAGAGCGAGGATCATGCGGCTGGTTGTCCGTGAATGCGACAAGCTGCCGGCCGAGCAAGTACTGGTGGGGATCATCGCCTGGGAGCAAGTTGACTAGCAGCCGGGCCTGATCGAGAGTGCCGTCGAGCATAGAACGCAGTGGAGAGTCAGGCAAAGGGGGACCAGGAGCAGGCTCCAGGGGCATAGACATATCGACGAGGTGAGGGTTGCGAGCAGGAGGGGTTTGCTGGTGATAGCCGAGCACGACTCGGACTCCTAGCAAGCTCGCAAGTCGATGGGGCTGGCGATGGATGGCTGTGCTCGTGATGGATGGCTGTGCGGCGAATAGACACGCCAAAAATGGAAGCAAAATAAAATAAATTGATAAGGGCCCATCTAATCACCGACTGGCGTCCGCGTGGCAGCTGTCCGCTAAGGTCAGGGCGGACGAGTGGCTGGAGGGCCCACGCGGACAGGCAGGACCCCTAAAACGGCCGATCACTAGGCTGTCCGCAAAGACCCTCCATACAAATAGGCTGACCGTAGCCTTTCCATTCCGTTGCCCATGTTGCATGCTAGTTTTGCATCAGGGCCTTTATAGCATGTCAACGGGAACAAGCCCTATTCACGCGTCATCGAGGGTATCCTCGACCAGAACTGGGTGGAAATTCATTCAGGAATCACTGTAACAGCTATGCCAGAAGCATTAGCTACGAATATCATCTTTCTGGCTTCAAGAAATGTCACGCACGTTGGCAGGCCAGTTGCCATGCCAGATCCTCTCTTTTCCATTAACTCGTGAAACGGAGGCCAGCGTCCCCCGATGCCGTCCTGCTTTCACCAATTTCGAGTTATCGTCTAGGATGCCCTCGACGATGCGTGAAAAGGCCAAAATGCCCGCGCCCCAAATTAAAATCTAGAATGCCCTTCAGGAGGACCCTCGCTGACACGAAAGAAATGCGCAACACAGGAAATAGTATGGAAACTCCATACAAAGGCTATCTGCTGTATGCACTTAAATATTGCAAATCTGCGCAATGTCATGAATAAATTGTTTTCCAGCTATGCGGGCTTCCTCTGCGGCTGTGTCCTGACAGCCTACAGTGAGCTTTTACACTTACACAACTTTCCATACCGTTTCCCATGTCGCGCGTTTCTTTTGCGTCAGCAAGGGTCCTCCTGAAGGGCATTCTAGATTTTTAATTTGAAGCGCGGGCATTTTGGCCTCGTCGAGGGGCATCGACGATAACTCACCAATTTCAGTTGCCTGGTGGCTGTGAAATGCCTCCGCTATAATTCCCAATGCTCCAAGTCGTATGCCCTACTGTCCCCCATCGACAACTTCTTGAAGTCACTTGCAACGAGGCTCTCTACCGAATGATGCATTTCTGTGCGCCTCACACATACGACGCACTACTTCGTTGATGACACATATCGCCTGTATCCATCGCCACCGCCCGCCGATGTTCCCGACATCATGAGGGCACTCGTGTTCGCGTGCCGTGCGAGAGTGCGGACCCGGGTACGTCGACTCTTCAACCAGTTTGCCACCTGAATTCCTTTGCTGACTCCAATGTCGTGATTCTAGACCGTGACCAGTTGCGTGAAGAAGGAACCTTGGATCACTCGAAGATGGATCACGACCCCCAAGGTCCTGACAGACGACTTCGATGACGAGTTCCCTCTTGCGACGCTATCCCTTGAGGAGGACGTGGATCAAATCGAAAGGGAGATGGATGACTCAAAATGGATGTCGTTCCAGGCAGAGAAAAAGTGGCTTGATCGCGTTATTACCCCGGCAGTACGTCTCGCGCAAGACACCACCCAAAGAGCACTTCGACAGTCCATCTATACGGGCGACATGCACCAAGTGGAGAACGCGTACATTGAGTTCCGGGATTCCAGCATCAATCTGAAGAGCGAGACAGCGGTCGACTCGGCTCACTCGGGGCTGTTTGCGGTCCCTTCGACTCGAGTCCAGAGTCTTCTGGTCGCCCGGGAGGAGCTTTCTCTATATTCCACCAGGCCAGCAAATCGCATCAAAGCTGCTATTGACCAGGACCTCCATCATGTATGGCTCCCGATGATGAATTGCAATTCACACAACGACCTTGCCCACGTCGTGAAGAGATTGGCAAGACTGAATTATCTCGAAGACGCTGCAGCAACGCTGACTCGATACGCTCGAGGCGAAGGCGTGTCATCAAATCCTGAGCTCTTGCGACAAGCGGCAGTCGCTAACAATATGTGGAAAACCATTTTCGGCTGGCACTTGTTGCGCAAATCATCACCTGAAGCAATTTCCAAGCTACTGCTGCACGCCACCGGCCTGGGGTTACCAGTCGATCGCGTCGTGTGTGCACATATCATCCGGTACTATCTCAGATGTCAACCGCACCCACACGAAGAACTGGCCACATGCTTCGACCTGATGTCCGATAGTCAGGTGGAGTTTGAGGAGCATGGTCTGAAACTCCTGTGGATGCTCAAAACTGGATCGAAGGCAGACATCGATGGACTGGTCCGCATCATCAAGCAGAGCGGTGGCTTAGACTCCCTCCACCCCGCCACCCTCAATGGATTGGTTATCTACGAAGCTCGCCGTGGCAATTGGCAGCACGTCCAGCGATATTTGGAGCGGATTCGGTCGAAAGCATTCTTGATCGAGTATGATGCCCTGCTCGGTCTCGCAGGATTTCCCGAACTGGACCTGGCGCACTCTCCGACAACAATTGCCACTCGGGATGGCGATAGAGGTCATTCGCGTTCGCCATTGATTTGGTGGCTCAAAGTCCAGCAGAGCCTACAGAGCACTGAATTTGGTCTTGAAGATCGCATCAAAGAAGCGGTTGCCATTTGTTCGACTGCCCAGGAGTATCTTGAGCCTCTTGAGACGATCTCATTACTGCCTCCGGTTCTATCTCATATATTGCGAGAGGGACATGCGAACGATCCAATGGTCGATCAGTCGACAGGGAAGATAGCGTTTATTACCAAGATCTATGACAACCTCGTTTGGCCAGACCCGAGGACTGTTCGGCGACGACAGCAACTATTGCCCGTCTTTCGCACGATAAAGCGTCTCTTGCAACTGTTTCTCGATGACGGTGACGTAAATCGATTCACGCTGCTCTGTATACAAGCTTCAATCTTCCAGTTCCAGCTTAGAAGTACTCGCCTCTACGGTTTCTTCACCCAAATCATGAAACGCCGACCGTCCTGGGAAGAGGCAGCCACATACTATGAACAATTGCAACTGTTGCAGTCAGATGGAGAGGTGTATGCCTGTCTTCGGGATATTCTGCACATCCCGGGGAACAGTGCGCAACCTTACCCGTCCGCAAAGTTCTTTGGCAGACTGGTCAAGAATTGCAACTACGATCAGAAACGGCGGCTAATGAAGATATTATTGCGTCGCTATCTCGACTTCGTGCGGACCAATGTGGCTTTTGAATACCAAGAAAAGATTCCCGGACATAAGGCCGCTATTGGAGCACAGGTGCGCAGCTTGCACGCGATGGTACCGGAAGAGCCTGGCTGGGACGATTTGGTGGAGCGCCAATGCCGCACGCTGTTAATGACCGCATACTTCTATACGGATCAGTTTGACGAGGCCGTGGCTATTTGGAAGGGCTTTGGAGAAGATCGTCAAGATGAATCCCATACGATTGCCAGCTTCATCGATGGCTGTGGCCGCCACTACAAGGTGCAGATTGCTGAAGAAGTGTGGGACGCCATGCGTGCTCGGCGACAACCGACGGCGAACGTGTTGGGTGCTCGGCTAGAATGCCTGTGCAGGCATTCGAAAGCGTCATTTGAACGGGCAAGGGATATCTTTCTGTTCGACATGGGCGCTGGCGGCGGCCTTCCGGCTGCCGATTTGGGTTGTGCTCGCATCATCCTGAGCTTTGCCCCCAGATACAAGGCTCTAGAGGACACGAAAGTGATGATCAAGACGCATTTGCCCGATATCTGGATGCAGATACGAGAGACGTTGTCCGAACGAACTGTTTCAAGCAATCGACCAAAGAGGGCATTGTTCCTGGGTGCGACCGTGGACACGTCGAATCTCAACCGACCTGTGGTGCATAAGCCACAGCGGCAGCGGTCAAGTTAATGCCAGCACTGCCTCCGTGTAACAAACCGCGTCCAGAAGCCTGGGAGAAGAGGACCTAGTATCGGGAATGGACCTGGTATCGGGAGTATGCGCATAGTTGCCAATGTGGTGAGGTCGGTTTCTAGAAGACAAAACCACTGGTCGTCGCACTCAAGCGTGTCGGTCCATGCTTGGCTTGAGTCCCAGTCAGGACGATACGAGACTGGCAGGGCAGGGGATGGGGAAATGGGGCGGCGATATCATGTGAGAGTGCGCCTGGGAGCAAGGGAGGCGGCAAGGGGGTGGGGGGTGTGTTGTCCTGGGGAGGGCAGCATCGGATCCATAGGGCGACGGTCGATTTCAGACCGATAAAACCAATATTTTTCGCACGTAATATCCTTATCTTCCCCCGTAAGAGGGGAAGACCTGCCCACGCTTCTCGCCCTGCATCTTACGAGGGGGCGGGGAGAGGAACAGAGGGCTAAGGGATGCAGACGCGGGACGAAGGTTGCACAGGCTGCTAGCGCCCAAGCGTGGCAGGTACAGTACCTGAGAATTGTCCAATGCCCCGCTCGCGCCGCAGCGAATACGTCACTCGCCTCCCGTGGGGCACACGAACCCAGTGGCTGCCTCTTGGGCGCGCGGCGATCCAGCAATCACGATAACTTAGTAATCTTCCCATCGTACTGTAAATTCTATACCCATCCCGCCATCCTCTCCCCGGGCTCTCTCAACCCCCGCCCTGCGCCTACCTCCCCGCGCCAATCATCCTCCCCGGGCTCTCCACCCACCCCCTCCAAGCCTCCACAAACGCGGCAATCTCCGCCCCTTCCACAACCCTATGATCCCCCGCCCAACTAACATCCATCTTGAGCCTCCTCCTTACCTCCCCGAACTCCCCGCCGGAGGGGTCAACCTCGTCCACCCATTTCGCCCGGCCTAGGACGACTATCGCCAGCCCTATCCCCGGGACAAGCAGTGGGTGGGCAACGGTGCCACTGCCCAGGGCTCCGATGTTGGACACGGCTAGCGTGCCCCCCCGCCCGAAATCGGGGGGAGAGAGCGCGGAGGGGACTTGGCGTCCCAAGCGGGTGAGACGGGCGATGCGCCCTGCGAGCGCGTAGGGGGAGAGGGTGTCGACTGAGAAGAGCGTGGGGGTGTACAGTCCTGTTGGAGTTGATAAGGCGAGGGAGATGTCCGCGTGCGGGCGGACGAGGAGGGAGGGACGCGCAGCGCTTTCCCCACCCGCTGCGCCGGAGGAAGGCTGCAGCGTGCTACGGAATAACGGCCATTCGAGCATCGCCCCCGCGAGAGCCTTGAGCAGGAGAGGGAGGAACGTAAGCTTGCTGTACTGTTCCAGCGGGTCGCCTTGCACCGCTGGAGGAGGCGTCTTGTATATCGCCCCTGGGCAGACGGAGGCTGGCTGGGAAGGGAGAGGCGCAGGGGGGAGGTACTGTGCGGGGATGTGGGCGTTCAGCTGGGGGAGGAGGTGGGAGAGGGCAGTGAGGTCCAGTTGCGCTGAGTACCTGCGAAGGGGGGTTAGGAGGCTTGGGAGAGGGAGAGAGCGGGAGGAGGGGGGACGCACCCGAAATGCGGGATCTGGAGTGAGAGTGTCATAGACCGGAACATGGCGTAGCGTGTCCTGCCCAGTTCTACGGGCGTGTCGATCTCCAGCCCGGAACCTTGGGGGCCGGCAAAGCTGCCTGTACCCGTTCCAGCGGCGGGCGCCTGGAGGGAAAGATACTTGTCCACGTCCTCCCTGGTTATGCGGCCTGTTTTTCCGCTGCCAGGGACGAGGGAGAGGGGGACGGAGAGGGAGCGGGCGTAGTGTCGTACGGAGGGGAGGGCGAGGGTGGTGGAGTCCTTGTCCGGGACTGGGGCTGCGGCGGCTGGGGAGGCGCGGGAGGGAGGGGGGTTGGATGGGTCGAGCGGGTGGGGGCGGCGTGCTTGCGGGGGCGGGGTGGGTGCAGGCGCGGGCGCAGGTGCAGGTGCAGGTTCAAGTGCAGGTGCAGGGGAGAACGGCTCGGGCGCATATACCTTCACATGCTCTTTCTGACTCGTCTCCTCATGTCCGATCCCCGCCTCCCCACCCTCAACATCCAGCACACACAGCCTCCCGCCGACCCTAACCACGCCCCCCTCCTTAACACACAGCTCCACAACCCTCCCTTCCCACGGACTCGTAATCTCCACACTGGCCTTATCGCTCTGCACCTCGCAGAGGGGGTCGAACGTCTGCACCTGCTGCTGGGGCAGAACGTGCCATTTCAGGATCTCACACTCGGTGATGCCTTCCCCTATGTCGGCGAGGAGGAAGGCGCGCGGGGTGGCAAGGGGGAGGGTGAGGTGGATGTGCCGTCGCGGGAGGGGGAGGGGGAGGGGGGGGCGGCGGGCGAGGAGGGGGAGGGGTATTCGGAGGAGGAGCATCTTGTGGGAGGAGGAGGAGGGGTGGTTGACCGCAGAGCACTGTACTAATGCCAGTGTGTATACACCGCGGCCGTCCCTCGCTTCCCCGCACTCTCGGTCCCGTCGGGCGCCTGACCTGAATGCTTATCTCCGACGGATACGGAAGCAAACACCGCCCCCCGGGGCCGAACACGAATTCTTGCAAAATTCGGGACCCTGGGCCTGGCTGCGAGGCACTTTTTCTTGCTTGCTCTATCGTCCATCGTAGTGTGCGGTGCGGTACCGACCGCTGTTACTCGTACGACCACCCTCTCACTCTCACTCTCACATCTTCGGAGATACAACGATAGCCAGAGAAGAAGATACGGAAGATGGTACACCCCCGCCCCGTCCCTCCTCCAGCGCAGAAGAGGATCAAGAACAAGGACAAGTACCTGCCCAAGGGGAACAAGGAGCGCAAGCGGAAAGAGGCGGAGGAAGAGCGCGCGAGGGCGTTGAGGGAGAAGATTTTGGGGGTGGGGTCTTTGGAACACGAGGGAGAGGGAGAGGGGGAGCAGGAGGGACAAGGCGAGGCACCAGGGGAGGAGGAGAGACAAAGGAAGAAGGAGGAGAAGCGGAAGGCTAAGGAGCTCCGGAGGGCTGCTCGCGCCTCTGAGGCGCCTGTTTCAGCCGAAGCGCCCGAGCCCGAGCTTGAGCGCAAGAAGAAGCGTGCGCATCCTCCTGTCGACATCGACGCCGAGGTGCCTGCAGCGGCGGCGGCAGCGGCCGACGACTCGGAAGAGCGGCCCAAGAAGAAGCGCAAGAAGGACAGGTCCCTCACGGGGCTCGTCACCCCCGCCTCGGGCTCCACCACGCTCGCCTCCACTCCCGCCCCCGCTCCTTCCTCCACAACCTCCTCTGCAGCCGACCTGGCCTACCTCTCCAAACACCACATCACCCTCTCCCACCCCCTTCCCCCGCTCCTCTCCCTCCCCTCCCTCCCAATCGCCCCTCCCCTCCTTGCCGCCCTAGCCCATTTCTCAGAACCGACGCCGATCCAGGCCTGTGCGTGGCCCGCCCTCCTCGCTGGGCGAGACGTGGTCGGCATCGCGGAGACTGGAAGCGGGAAGACGCTCGCGTTTGGAGTGCCGGCGTTGCAGAGGCTTGTGGATGCCGGCTTTGGCGCGAAAGCGGGCAAGGACAAGGGCGGCAAGGACAAGGACAAGGCTAGAAGCGGGAAGGGCCAGGCGAAAGTGGACGTGCTGGTCGTCGCGCCCACGCGAGAGCTCGCTCTCCAGACACACAACACGCTCCTCTCCCTCTCCTCTCCCTTCGGGCTCACAAGCGTCTGCCTCTACGGCGGCGTGCCCAAGACCTCGCAGCTCTCCGAGCTAGCGCACGCAGGGGCCAGGATCGTCGTTGGTACTCCTGGCCGGGTGCTCGATCTGGCCAGGGAGGGCGCGTTGGACTTGAGTAATGTCGGGTTCTTGGTCCTCGACGAGGCGGATAGGATGCTCGATAGGGGGTTCGAGCCGGATATTAGGGCTATTGTGGACATGACTAGAAAGGAGGGGAGGCAGACGGCTATGTGTGCGTCGATTTCTCTTTCTTGCTTTCCCTCGAGAGCGAGTGAGCCTCGGTCCCTCGCTCGTTCTCTGCTCTTATCTGCCTGTCACGCAGTGCTGATATCTGCTCACAGTCTCCGCCACCTGGCCCGAGAGCGTCCGCCGGCTCGCGGCGACCTTCCAACGTGACCCATTCCGGATCACGGTCGGCGCTGAGGACCTCTCAGCAAACAAGCGCGTAGCCCAGTCCGTCGAGGTCCTCACTTCCTACGACAAGGACTCCCGCCTGCGCACCCTCCTGCAAGGGCTCAAGCACAGCACCAAGGGCGCCAAAGCGGAGGAAGAGCGCACACTCGTCTTTGTGCTCTATAAGAAGGAGGCGACGCGCGTCGAGCAGGCGCTCGCACGCAGTGGTTACCGCGTAGGCGCGATACATGGTGATATGGGCCAGCAGGCGCGGATCGCCGCACTCGATGAGTTCAAGAGCGGGCGCACAAAACTCCTCGTGGCCACGGACGTGGCTGCGCGCGGGCTCGACATCCCCAACGTTGGCACAGTCATCAACTATAGCTTCCCACTCACCATCGGTGTGTCCCTCTCCCGGTCCTAGCCCCGTGAGAGACACTAACATGCTGCCGCAGAGGACTACATCCACCGGATTGGCCGTACGGGCCGGGGCGGCTTGTCGGGCAAGTCCGTCACCTTCTTCACTGGCGAGGGGCACGAGCGTGCGCTCGCGGGCGAACTCATGCGTGTCCTGCGCGACGCGGACTGCGAGGTGCCCGCTGAGATGTCCCGTTTCCCAAACACGATCAAGAAGAAGGAACATTCAGTGTACGGCGCATTCTACAGGGACGATATCCCTATGGACGCAAAGCCGAAGAAGATCACGTTTGATTAAGCTCGAGGGGGAGGTTTGGATACCGTAGATGCGGAGTAGATACCATGCTAGAGAGTCGAGAGCTTAGGCGTGCTTATGCAATACTAGATTCAGCGAGTGGTCTTCCTGCGTTCAGTTAGGGCAAAGCCATGCGAGCGTGATGTGTCGTGCCTTGTTGCCTCCGGAGCTAGCATCCCGTGGATGACAACTGGCTGGTGAACGGGAACGCCCTTAACGACAGCAGGATGCGCGAGAAAGGACGCCCCCCCCAGGGAAGCTTGTTCACCCTCAAACGATGACTCATCCTTAGCTGCAGAGAACCGTGTTCGCCAAGACGTGGCCCTTTACTGCGCGCTCTAGCAAGATGCAGGACAAGAAGGGGGGGGGAGCGGGGCCATGTAAAATACCATTTCGACCGGTCTCAGATCAAATAATCATTAGACGACGGCCACTTCCTATTACATGCCCCGTCGGCCAACTTCCTTGCTCTCTCGCGTCCTGCTACATCGATATCTCACGATCCCATCATTCCGTCACCTCCCCTCGGCCTTGCGTCGTCTTGAATCGTACTGAAGCAAAGCGTCGATCGCCGCGCTTGATAATGGCAACCAATGGCTTCAACATGGCTGCAGCTTCCAGACACTAGCCATGGCCACATTGATCAAGTCCCTAATACAAGTTCCCCTGTCTGAATCTTCGGAGGAGACCCATGACGTCAAGAGGAGCGGCGAGTTTACTTGCCTAATTCTGGTGTACGTTCCACACCAGCGTGTGGATTTTCTTCGCTGAGACTTGACAGGCTAATGGTCGCATTCAGCAACATTGCCTTCTCCTGTTGCCGACTAGAAGGCAGATCTATAGGCATGGCGGCTTGTAGCTGTAACCAGACATTGGGCAGATGCGTTTTGATAATCCCTTTTGTGTCCTCCAAAACGTTGTATTTGCCGGAGAAGCTCAGAATGGTTCGAACAAGGCCCGCATCGGCGGACGGGACGTCTGCAGACCCACCGCCAGTCCCCATCTCAAACAGCAGGATATCCCTTGCCCGTTCAAATGACGCTTTCGAATGCCTGCATAGACACTCCAACCAAGCACCCCACTCGTTCGCCGTTGGTTGTCGCCGAGCTCGCAGCTCGTCCCACGCTTCTTCGGCAATCCGGACCTTGAAATGACGGCCACACCCGTCGATGAAGCTGGAAATGACGGAGCGGTCGAAGCGGCGTTCTTCCGGAAAGGCCTTCCAAAGAGCCACCGCCTCGTCAAATTGATCCGTAAAGAAGTATACGGTCATTAACAGAGTGTGCAACTGGCGCTCCACGAAATCGTCCCAGCCATGTTCCTCTGGTACCATCGCGTGCAAGCTGCGCACCTGTGCTCCAATATTGGCCTGATGTCCGGGGATCGTTTCTCGCCATTCAAAAGCTACATTGGTCCGCAGGAAGTCGACGTAGCAGCGCAACAATGTCTTCAGCAGTCGTCGTTTCTGATTGTAGTTGCAATTCTTGACCAGTCTGCCGAAGAACTTTGCGGACGGGTAAGGTCGATCGCTGTTCCCCGGTATGTATAGAATATCCCGCAGACAGGCATACACCTCTCCATCTGAATGCAACAGTTGCAATTGTTCATAGTATGCGGCTGCCTCTTCCCAGGATGGTCGGCGTTTCAGAATTTGGTTGAAAAGACTGTGAAGGCGACGACTTGGCAGTCTGACCTGGAGCATCGAAGCTTGTATACAGAGCAGTGTAAATCGATCCATGTCTCCCATTTCGACAAATATATGCAAGAAACGTTGTATCATGTTCGCGACGTTCACTTTATGCGAGGGCTGTTGAAGAATTCTCGGGTCTGGCCAGACGAGTTTGTCGTAGATGCCAGTAACGAGTGCTGTTCTCGCCATCGAAAGATCGACCATTGTCTTGTTCAATGATGTGAGAACCAGGACTGGTTGCAATACTGATATCAACCCAAGAGGCTCAAGATGCTCCTGGGCATCCGAACAGATGGCAACCGCTTGTTTGACGCGATCGTCCAGACCAGATTCAGTGTTCTGTAGGCACTGCTGAACTTTGAGCCACCACGTCAGTGCACGCGAGTGATCTCTGTCGTCATCCCGCTTGGAAATTGTTGTCGAGGAGGGCGCCAGATCCAGCTCGGGAAATCCCTTGAGAGCGAGGAGCGCCTCGTATTCGAGTGACACTCCCTTGGATCGAATCCTCTCTAAGTATCGCTGGACTTCGTGCCAATTGCCACGGCGAGCTTCGTAGATCACCAAAGCATTGAGGCTCGGGGGGTGGAGGGAGTCTAAGCCACCGCTCTGCTTGATGATGCGAACCAGTTCATCGATGTCTGTCTTCTTCGATCCAGTTTTGAGCATCCACAAGAGTTTCAGACCGTGTGTTCCCTCCTCAAACTCCACCTGGTTATCGGACATCAGGTCGAAGCATGTGGCCAGTTCTTGGTGTGGGTACGGTTGACATGTGAGATAGTGCTGTATGATTTGCTCACACAACATGCGATCGACTGGTAACCCCAGGCCGGTGGCGCGCAGCAGTAGTTTCGATATTTTTTCTGGTGGTGATCGGAGCCTTAAATGCCGATTTAATATCGGTCTCCACAGCGTACTGTCGATTGCCGCCTGTCGCAGGAGCTCCGGGTCGGATGACAAGCCTTGACCTCGAGCGTATCGAGTCAGAATTGCTGCTGCTTCGTCGAGAAAATCGAGTCTGGCCAATCTTGGCACAACAGTCCTAAGTTCGATGGCGGTATTGCAAGTCATCATCGGGAGCCACATATGACGGAGGTCCTGGTCAATAGCAGCCATGACGTGCTGCGCTGGCTCGGTCAAATAGAGAGAGAGCTGTTCCCGGGCGATCAGAAGACTCTGAACTCGACTTGATGGAGCCGAAACCAACGCTGAATGAGCCGAGTCGGTAGCTGTCAGAGATTGGAGATTCAGGCTGGACTCTCGGAACGCAATGTACGCTTTTTCGACGTGCGCCATGTCACCTGTGTAGATAGACTGTCGGAGAGCCCTTTGTGTGCTGTCTTGCGAGAGACGGACTCGCGGGGTAAGAACACGATCAATCCACTTGTTGTCTGCTGCCTGGAACGACATCCGCTTGGACTCATTCATCTGGCTGTCGATTTGCTGTGTGTGGGCATGTACAGATGGTGTCTGGAGCAGGGAAGCGTCATCGAAGTTGTCCGAGAGGACAGGCTCGGAGCGCGTAATCCATCTTCGAGGGATCTCAGGTTGCATTTTCGTGCGAAATATTGCAGTCTGTGGTCAACGTTAGCAGTCAAGTTCCCATGACGCGCAGTACGAGTGGGCGACGTACGCGAACTCGCATGGGAACACCGCCAGGAAACAGTCCCCTCATCGCTCATACATTGGCGGCCGACGGCTATACTGATTGGCGAGACATGCAGGTGGGCACCTTGAAAACGTGGAGGGAAGTACGGTGTATGTGAAGTGCACCAACACGGGGATATTCAGCGGAGACCCCGGGCTGGGTTGATTCAAGTTCAAGTTGGCCGAAGAGTCAAATCCGCGGCTTCGCTCGCAGCGGACGCATTTCACAGCCTCTGCGCATGAAAATTCCCGCAGGATCTGGGCGATCTTCATTGTTCCCAACGTGTTCTTTCGCCTTGTATCATGCATGCGAGCGCTTGATTGACCACAGAGCCGCCGCGTCCATTGATTGTCGCGGAGACTGGACATCCCCAGCGTTGGCACAGTACCGAGATGTGCAGCCTCCTGCCATGCAAGTTGATGATGGGTGCATCACTGCGGCTCAGCTCCTGTGCGGGGAGGATCGGTAAGTGCCATTGGGGGATCAAAGTCCACCGTACTGGCTGTACTAAACGCAGCGGTACCTCGTCCAAGTCTACCGCGTCTACACGTACATGGGGCACGAGTGAACACCCGCGGGCGAACTCATGCGCGACCTGCTCGACGCGTAGTATGGGTGCCCCCCGAGATGTCGTGGTTCCAAAGACGATCCAGAAACGGGAACATTCGGCGTACCAATTTGATCACGACAGGCACCAATTTGATCACGACAGGCATGTTATTTCAATGTATGCAAGTCGGAGAGAGATCAGATTGGACTGCGGATACATGGAATGGATAAGTCCGTCGAGCTCCCACGATAAGCCTATGCGCCATGGTTAAACAATCTCTTCCCTGCGACGTCCTTTCTCAGCCGCCACGTCTGCAATTCATACTCTCCACACCAGCTGGGCTGCGGCACGGCTCTCAAGAAGCCCCCTGCACTCCTCAAGGGGCGACCGGACGCGTTCAGTCGATTAGGGGGGTTCGGCCTTTAAGTCGGGGCCTACGTGGTGCACAGCTCTGCACCACGTTCCTCCACAGCACACTCTTGCGATAAGCAGTGCGAGGGGCCCCCAGACTTGCGTGGGAAGAAATCGAGGCTAAATGCGAATTACGATTTGGACCAGTCTCAAATGAACCAAAGATACCCATGGTATGTCATCCTCCCTTACATTACATGACACCCCCCGGCTGCCTTGCTCCCAGTCGTCCGCTCCCAGTCATCCGCTCCCATCGGTATCCTGCGAGCCCGTCTTCCCATCGCCTCCCCTTCCAATCCTGTGTCATCATCCCTCGTATTCAAGGTACGCTTGATTAAAACCAAGGCCCTATGCCCCAGAACTCAAGCACACTGCGTTGTCCACAATGTGTATGTTCTCGAGACAGGTTCTCCTCTCTGACTCTCGGCTGCGAGAGGCTGCTTAGGACTTTGAGGGGATTCCTGACTCCTATTTAGACGCTGCTGCGGCCGTTCCTGCTTCAGAGCCTGATTCTGTCGGCTGAGGCTCGACGGGTCCATGGTCGCGGTGAGGAACAATGCCTTCTCCTGTTCGCGATTGGAAGACGGATCTACAAGCATGACGGCTCGTAGCTGCAACCAGACATCGGGAAGATACGTCTTGATCATCCCTTTTGTGTCCTCCAAAGCGCTGTCTTTGGAGGCAAAGCTCAGGATCGTGCGAGCAAAACCCAAATCGGCAGCCGGAACACCGCCGTCTGTGCCCATCTGAAACAGCAGGATATCCCATGCCCGTGCAAATGATGCTTGCGAATGCCTGCACAGGCACTCCACCCAAGCACCCCACTCATTTGCGGTCGGTTGTCGCCGAGCCCGCATCGCGTCCCAAGCTTCTTCAGGAATCCGGGCCTTGTAATGGCGGCCACAGCCGTCGATGAAGCTGGAAAGGACGTAGTGCTCGAAGCGGCGTTCTTCCGGAAAGGCCTTCCAAAGAGCCACCGCCTCGTCGAATTGATCCGTAGAGAAGTATACGGTCATTAACAGCGTGCGGCATTGGCGCTCCACGAAATCGTCCCAGCCAGGTTCCTCCGGTACCATGGCGTGCAAGCTGCGCACCTGTGCTCCAATATTGGCCTTATGTCCGGGGATCGTTTCTTCGGATTGAAAAACCGAATTGGTCCGTAGGAAGTCGAGATAGCGACGCAATAACATCTTCAGTAGCCGTCGTTTCTGATCGTAGGTGCAGGTTTTGATGAGTCTGCCAAAGAACTTTGCAGACGGATAGGGTCGATCACTGCTCTCCGGTACGTGTAAAATATTACGAAGACAGGTAAGCACATCTCCATGGGACTGCAACAATTGCAATTGTTCATAGTATGTGGCTGCCTCATCCAGAGTGGGTAGGCGTTTCATAACTTTGGAGAAGAGACCGGAAAGGCGACGACGTGGCAACCGCAACTGGAGCATCGAAGCTTGTATACAGAGCAGTGTGAATCGATTCATATCTCCCATATTGATAAACAGATGAAGGAGTCGCAGTATCATGCGATTGATGTTCGCTTGTTGACGTTGCTGAAGGGTTCTCGGGTCTGGCCAGACGAGTCCATCATAGATCGCTAGGAATGCCTGTCTCCATGTCGAAGAATCGATCATCGGATCGATGCTCGACAAGCGACTGTTACTTGATATCCAAGCCAGAACCGGTTGCAGCAGTGTCATCACGTCAGAGGGCTCAAGGTGCTGCTGCGCAGCTGAACAGATTACAATCGCTGCGTTAATGCAATCGTCAATAGCCAAATCAACGTTCATTAGGCACTGCTGGACTTTGAGCCACCCAATCAATGGCGAATGCGGATGAGCCCTATGGTCGTTCCGCATGGGACTAGTAGTCGGGGAGGGTTCGAGGTCCACATCCAGAAATGCCTGCACAGCAGCGAGCAGTGCATCGAGCTCGAGCGTGTGTCCGTTCAATCGAATCGATTCCAAATATCGCTTCACCAGTCCCGAATTGCCACGTCGCGCATTGTAGATCACGCATGCATTCAGGCTTGCGGAGCCGAAAGTGTCTATGCCGCCTGCCTGCTGGATCATGCGCGCCTGCCTGCTGGATCATGCGCGCCTGCCTGCTGGATCATGCGCGCCTGCCTGTCCATGTCTTCATCATTCGCTCCCCTTTTCAGCGTCCACAGGAGCTTGAGACCATGTATTCGCTCATCGAACTCGTGGCTCTGGGGCATCAGGTCGAAGCACGTGGCGAGTTCTTGGTGGGGACACGGTCGAAGCCGAAGGTAGTTTTGAATGATGTCCGCACACAAAGAGCGACTGGGTTGTAATCCTAGGCCGGTGGCGTGCAGTAGTAGCTTGGAAATTACTTCAAGAGATGATTTGCGCAAAAGGTGCCAGGAGAAAATCCGTTCCCACAGATCGCTATCGATTGCCGCCTGTCGCAGGAGCTCCGGGTCGGATGACACGCCTTCGCCTCGAGCGTATTGAGTCAGCGTTGCTACAGCCTCTTCGAGATAATTCAGTCTTGCCAATTTCGTCACCAGATGCCGAAGATCGTTGTGTGTTCGGCAACTCAGCATTGGAAGCCATATGTGATGGAGGTCCTCGTCAATAGCAGCTTTGATGCGCTCTGCTCGCTCGGTCGAATGACGAGAAAGCTCCTCCCGGACGACCAGAAGACTCTGGGCCCGAGCCGAAGGGAATCCGGATACTTCATTATGTGCTGCATCGGTAGAAACATAATCCTGTCACTCCAGGCTGGCCTTTCGGAAGGCGTCGTATGCCCTCTCAACTTGGGTCAAGTCACGCGAGTATATCGATTGTCGTAGTGCTCTGTCTGTGGAATCTTGCAAGAAACGGACCGGTGTGGGAAGAGCGCGATCAATCCAATTCCTCCTAGCTTTTGCCGACATTTGATCTGTGTCCTGCATGAGCATGTCTATTCGCTCAACATCCTCCTCTAGAGACGACGTTGCAAGCGGAGAATCGTCATCGAGGTCGTCCGTGAGGACTTTGGGGTTCGTAGCCCATCTTCGAGCGATCCAAGGTTGTTTGTTCGAGAAAATTGTCGTAGTCTATAACCACAAGATTGGCGTTAGCGATGGAACCTATATGGCACGCTGGCTGGAGAGTCGACGTACGCGAGGCCGTAATCCCACGCCGCATGCGAGTCTCAGTGCTCTCATAGCGTAACCATCGGCGGGTGAGGCTGAACACAGACAAGATGGATCGGTCACGGACGCGGTATGCAGGATATGCAAAGGACACAGAAATGCATCATTCGAGAGAGAACCTCGTTGCAAGTGGGTTTGACAGTTGCCGATGCATATGCGCCTGACAGTGGATGACTTCCCGTAGGCATCTGCGAGCAATCTGCGTCGACGCAGATCCTAAATTCACGTAAATTTCTCCTTCCGATCAAGAATTTTGAACTCTGAGGCCCTCGCAGATCCTGAATCTGCGAGGGGGGTCCCCCCCCCCTTCGCAGATTTTATGACCATCGCAGATTCGTGTTCCATACAACCCGACCTGACGATCACGCCCGGAGGAATCGGCAACACTGCCCCCTGATGAGATTCGGTTCCCCCATTGGCAGGGCCATCTACGACGATGTCTGCGTACCCTGCGGGCACGGGAAGTCGACAACTCATAGATCTACCCACTTGCTTCCGCGCGCTTCCGCTCGTCCTCGTAGATCTGCGCTAAAAGTCCACGGGAAGTCATCCAGTGAAGACGCGTCTTCAATACTGTAGGCCATAAGTTAACGGAGGCATTTCACAGCCCCCGCGTGTGACAATGACAATGAGAACAGAATGAAAGCATGAGGGACGAGGGGAGACAGTCTCAATGCTTTAGTTCACAAATCACCTCCTTCTCCCCTTTGTCCTGTTTCGTCGCAGTACCAGGGTGGAAGAAATGTATTATTTCAACCGGGCATTACACTGTACGCTACATTTCTACGGGCTTCGTCGAATAAGAGCAGGCTACACTAACATGTATCATCGTCATCATTATCATTTTGCGACTGTCCAACATTCGCCCCTGCCTCGCTCGCAGAGAGCGAGGCAAGCACTCTCCTCCTCTTCCCATCCATCCTGCCCACTGTACGCGGACTATCCACGGTATGCACAGAGCCTGCTCCCCGAATGAGGCCCGAATGAAAGCTTAGAAACACAACAGTATTCAGAGAAATTGTAAGCTACAAGACTGGGAGAGAAACAGAAACAGAAACAGAAACGAGGATCGAACAGGGAATGAGAAATGAAACAGAAATGACAGTTGAGAGAGAACGAAGGTGGATGCTTGAAGGAAGGAGCTGATGCCGGAAAGAGGGCCGGAGCGACACATTGTGCGTGTTTTGCGTTGCACTTTTGGTTTGCAGATTTACATCTGCTCGATCATATCTACGAAGCGCGTTAGCCAGAAGCACGTTCAGGAGGGATCAGAATACTCACGTCGCACATCCCCCTCCTCGTCACTCTCCTCCCCCTTCAGCGCCCTCCCCGGCGTCCGCTCCGAGCTCATGGTGAACGGCGCGCCCAGCCCACCAGCAGCCGGTGGGGGCGGGTACATCTTCCTTCCCGGGGAGTACATGGGCTGCCTGTACCCAACAGGCGGCGCCGGGGGAGGGACAGTGCGGCTTGGCACATCGGGCGAGCTCGTGACCCACGCTGAGAAGCCGTAGCTAGGCACGCGTGTGTGTCCCCCCGGCCCAGCACCAAAGTCCTGCCGCGGCGAGTCGTCCCCCACCACAGGGGTGAGCAAGCCCCACGAGGGCGCCTTGACGCCCGCTCCGCTGCTTGCTCCCGTCGAGGGAGCCTCCCAGCTCCGGCGCTTCGGATTCGTGCCTCCAGCGGCTGGGGCGCCCTGGAACCCGCCTGTAAAGTTCAGCGGGGTCATCATCGCCGGGTTCCCGAACGGCGCGCCAAACTTGAGTCCTCGCGAGGGCGTGCTGCCAAAGTCGTAAGGCCCGCTGAGACCTGCGGAGGGCGGGTGTGCGCTGGGGCCGGACCAGCGGAGGTGGGATTCGGGACTGGAGCGCTCCGACTCGTCTGAGAACAGCGGAGTCGTTTGCCAGTAGCCGGAGGTGTCGGCATATCGCGGTTGATACTTGAGCGGGGAGACCTGGGGGGGCGGCGGGGCGTGTGTGGTATAGGGCGAGGCGTACGGGTTGGAGTAGATGTGCGCCTTCCGGCCCGAGAGCGGGGTGAATACGCCGTACCCTGCCTGCCGCTCGCGCTCCCGGTCGGGGCTGGGCGGCATGCCGAACGCAGGTGTGCCGTTCAGCCAGGGTGTCGCTCCGCCCTGGCTCGGCGTCGGCGTGCGCGGGACGAGGATCTCTGCACCCGCCATGCGCATGGCTGCGCGTCCATGTATCCCCGAGTCGTCTGCGGGGGCGAACGTCGGCTCGCGGAGCGGAGCGGGTGTGGGCGTGCTGGGCTCCATCATCGGGCGCATCTTGGTTGTTGCCAGCCCCGTCGGAGGGGGGGAGTGTAAGCCGCCCTTGCCGACAGTCTTCTTGAGCTTGGGAACCCTCCCCTTGCCCTTGAGCACAGGCTGCGCGCGCCCCGCGGCGCCTGCGCGGCCCTTACCCTTCCTCGTCCTCGCACAACTCTTGCAGAACCACTGCTCCGGCAGCTTCTCCGGGTCGACGCCTACACAGTGCATGTGGCTCCAGCACTCGCATGAGTCACACTGCACCATGCTCGTCCCGTCGTCCACCCCGCTCCCGCACACGCAGTTCACGTTCTCCTCCTCGTCTGTCTCGGCGCCTGAGAGTCCGAGCGAGTCCTCCCGAGAGCGCCGGGCCCGGACCCCGCGCCGCCGCCGCGCGCGCGTCGCAGCGAGCAAGGCGAGCATCGCGTCTCCGGACCTCGGCACCCAGAGCCGCTTCTCCTTCCCCCCGGTGGCGGTGGGGAAGACGACATTTTTCCCTCTTCCCATCGCCCACCCTCCAGACCCAACACTCCCGCTCGCACTCTCGACACTCCCCTGCTCCCCGTCCTCCTCCTCAGCCTCACTCTCATCACTCTCCAAAAACCGCTCCAGCAGCCTCCTACGGTCCACTACCCTCGGATCCACTCGCTGCTGAGTGACGGGAAGCGACGGCACGGTGGCAAGTCGGTGAAGGGGGAGCCCCTCCGCCCACCCTGCCTGGCGCTTCATGCGGATCCGGAGCTCCTCCACCCCCGCATCCTCCATATCCATATCCACATCCTCGTCCTCCCCGCTCGGCAAGGGCACCAGCACTCTCCCCTCCCCCTCGGGCAGGCGCTGCACGCCGAGCCTCAACCTCTGAGCGCCCCCCGACCCAGCAGAGGAAGGCGAGGGGCGGTCGAACGCCGCCATCCGCTTCCGTTTCCTCTCCATCGCCTGTATCTCCGCAGCAGCCCTGTCGGCGGGTGAGAAGATGCCGAGGCCGACGAGATTGTTGCCTTTGGGAGTGAGGGGGAGGCGGGGCTGCAGCTGGGGTTCGCTGCGCTGGGAAGATGGGTCGGCGTAGGCGAGGGCTGTCGGGGCGGGGGAAGAGCGGGGTGGAGAGGCGGCTGGCCGAAGCGGTTCTCGCTGCCGTGGGGGTGGGCGGAAGACGTCGTGAAGGAGGTCGGACATTTTTGATAGTTTATTGCCCTTCGTGCGCTCGTTAAGAGGGTGTAGGGAGTTGGAGGTGTGGTGGTACAAGTGCAGGGTTCAAGTTGATTGATTGCCCGGTGTGGGAAGCGGAGGTAGATGATATGTTGAGGTTAGCGCGTCAAGAATGCAGTTCTGGTTCCGCTTCTCATGACACAGCCGCCCGAGCATAACCTTATTGTCGCATTCTCTTATTGTCGTGTGGAATCCGAATGAGAGGAAGCCGACGGAGGGGTTTCTAGAATAGAGAGGCAGTCACGCCTGTAAGACAGCCGCCCCAACTTCCCCTCATTATCACACGCGGGCGGCTGTGTCATGCCTCCGTCTCAGCCCACATCATGGGGAACACAGTCACAAGCGTGCAGAACCCTCGTCCACAGTTCTTGAACTGATTCTTTAACTACGATGCCCTATGAATTGCCTGGCTGAACCCAATCTCACAGTGATCCACCGTGACGATTTGTGCGGATGAACAATTGGATCACTCGAAGATGGAAGGCGAACCCCAAAGTCATGACAGACGACCTCGGCCACGATTCTCTGCTCGAGACGCCAGTCTCTGGAGGACATTGATAACATGGACGTAAAGATCAATGACACGGAACATAGCCTATGTCATCCCAGGTCAAGCAGAAGTGGATTGATCGCCTTTCTTACCGCGTCACTCGGTTTACTATGGCAAGACACCACGCAAAGCACGGAGGCGGCGATAGGGTGTATCGGCGATACACGACACATACGGCGATAGGATGCATCGGCGATACCCTAAGCGTGTCGGCCTTAGACGTGGAGGTATCTTCGATCGCCCAGAGCCTTTCGGTGTTAGTGAGCATCATATCTCCGACCGCCCAGGGAAGATCGGGGTTATAGAGAGATATCTCCGATAGGATACATCGGCGATACGCTTTACATGCCTTCGGCGATAGGCTTTCTCTCAGCCGTGCAGCGTGTGTGGACGACGTTCCAAGTGTCGATTTCAGATATTGGCGAAGCAAGCTGGGCAAAACCATGGTCACTGAGGAGGAGGTCAGCGTGTTCATGGCGAAGCTGTCCAAAGTGCAGATCGAATACCATGGGAAAGTGCTCTGCGCCTCCCCCGGATTGCCATAGCACCGGACCCTGAGGCCGGGATATGAGCATCCTGCGCCAAGACGAGCACTAGAACGCCATGATCCGCTATGAAAACGTCTAAAGCGTAGCGCCCCACGGGCTTGACCCGGCTGGCGCCTTCCTCCTCCCAGTTTTCCCACTCTTGTATCCAAACGTCGCCGTCATGTCGCACATCATCGAGATCGACGCGTCTGAGCACCCCGTCGCGTCGGTGACTGTTTATCAAGAGCGCGCAGAAGTCGTTCGCAACGTTTCTATTGAACTTGAGGCATGAGCGTTCCATCCGACGGCTAGAATATACAGTTGCTGACAGTGCGCAGGCAGGACAATCAGAAGTCCGAATCTCTAAACTTCCAACATGCATGGACGAGTCGTCGCTGCGCGTCGATGGACTCGGGAACGCGGTCATCTTCGATGTGATATACGAGCATGTCTCTCCAGAGCTCAATATCCCAAAAGCATCGAGCGAGAAAGTTGCGGCACTTGAAGCGCAGGAAGCGGCTCTCGCACGTGAGCTGAGAGTGCTCACCTCCCAAACGACCGTTCTGGGCGAATTCTCCAATACCCTGTCGGCCAAAGATGTCAACCCTGCTCAACTCGTCGAGTTCATGGGGATTCTCCAGGAGAGGGGCATGGACCTGGAGGAGAGGGTCGAAACGGGGCAGAAGAAGCTGGAGGATGTGCGAGGAGAGATTGCGAGAGAGAGGAGGGGACAGGTGCCAAGCGAAGAGGCGCAGAAGCTCGCGACCAACGTCACCGTCGTTGTTCTGGCTGAAAAGGCGGGACCCGCCGAGTTGATAGTCAAATACGGTGCGCCTGACTTTATTTACCGCTAAACATCCCGCTGAAACCCAGTTCCAGTGGTCTCGAACGCGGACTGGGAGCCCCTGTATGATCTCCGTGCGACCGTCGACTCCTCTGCAAAGTCCGCAAACAGCACCTCCATTTCGTTGAACTATCGCGCCTCCATAACCCAGACTACCGGCGAGAATTGGAAAGACGTCAACTTGATTCTGTCGACCTCTTCGCCTCTCACCGGTGCAGACATCCCCGAGCTCTTGCCCCAGCGCATAGGACCGGTCCCCACCTTCCGAGGTGGCAAGCCGAACAAGAAATGGGCGAGGGCTAAGGAGTCAGCCGTTTTGGTGCCGGCCCCTATGATGAGAGCAAGTCGAATGCTGATGGACGTCGGCGGAGTTGGATCTGAAGACTCAGAAGGGAGCTACGCGCTCGCGGCTGCCCCGCCTCCCTTGATGTCCGCGAGGAGGACGGAAGCCAAGGAAGGCGCTATCAGCGCAAACTTCCATATCGAGGGAATGAGCAGCATCCCGAGCGATGGAGCGACGCACAAGGTCGCGATTGCGATGCTAGACCTCACTGCCAAGCTCGAGTGGATCACCGTGCCCCGCCTGAATACCAGCGCGTTTTTGCAGGCATGTCGGTTACATCTTATCTATTATCTGGATCTGACGTAGTCCGCAGTGCCAAGTTACCAACTCGTCGGCATACGTTCTCCTTTCTGGTCCATCAAACGTGTTCTTGGACGGTTCCTTCGTCGCCAAGTCTTCCATTCCATACGCCTCTCCACAAGACACCTTCCCCTGTTCCGTCGGCGTCGATCCATCGGTTCGGATCACTTATCCGCCGGTGTCAAAGAAAGCGCGTACACAAGCGACGGGCAGCTTCCTCAACTCGTCCAAGCTGGATGCGACGCTCTTCACCCAACGTATCGGCGTTAGGAACACCCGCCAGAGCGACGTCAAGATCCTCGTGCGAGATCTCGTGCCGATCTCCGAGGAGCAGAAGTTCAAGGTGGCAGTCCTGGAGCCGAACAACTTGGGCGACGCCAAGGCCTGTGAGGAGGTCAAGGTCTCAGATCAGGTATTCTGCTATTGGGCCAGGAAAGATTGGGATGCGACCGATAGGGGGACCATCAGCGCGTCCAGCTTGAGCAAGGTGGTGCACAAAAGCAGCCAGAGCGATGTTCCCGATGGACAGGTTGAATGGGTGGTCAGCCTCAAGCCCACGCAGGGCACCGAGTTGACGCTCAGTTGGGAGGTCACCGCACCGCAGGGTGAAAAGTGGGTTGTACGTTAACATTAGCATCTATTCTTGGCATCAACTACAACTCCGCTCCCTTCTTGATGACGCGAATATAAAGGGTATCATTGTCAGGGTCGTCCCGAGTCGGCACAAGTGGAGAGCGTGCCCTCCGCAATTCCGGCCAATAGATTGACTCATGTTAGCAACGTGGCAAATCACCAAAATAAGCAAGATGAATACATTCGTCCTAACCAGCCCATTCTTTCACCATTTGGACATCTGATTTGCAAATTGAAAGGAATTATAGCGAACGAGAATATCCGTCGTCCATTGGGTTATGCTGCCTTCTTCGCTCTTCTGGTAGCCCGCAATCATGGCGGATGGATGACGTCACGTGGTCGGTCCCATACTTTGTGTGCTCGAATTCCCGCCACTCTCAACTTAGCGGTCTTATAAGCATCCAAGCCAACCAAGAATTGAGGTCAGCACCGCATACCGCTTCAGCGGCCTTGGCCCTGCCTGCGACTTCATAAACACTCTCCTTGCTGTCTGGCATGCCCCCGACAATGTACCTCCCAACCTTGGTGTACGTCGCGCGCGCGGGTATTCAGCTTGCAAATCTCCGCAACAATGGTTCGGGGGTTTACCACGACCCGTCCGATCATGAGGAGTACGGCACGCCGGAGTTCTGGGCCAAGCTCGTATTGTCGATGGGCTTGGTGTTAGCGGGTGGCGTGTTCGCTGGGTACGCATAATCAGCCCTGAATAATCCAGGCCTAAACTGACTGCATGACAGGCTTACGCTAGGGTTAATGGGCTTGGACGAGCTGCACTTGAGGGTGCTTGCGACCAGCTCGGACGACCCAGTCGAGAAGCTGAATGCACAGAAGGTGCAGAGTTTGCTGCACAACAAGAAGCATTGGGTGCTCGTTGTGCTCCTCCTGGGTAATGTGCTTGTGAACGAGTCGTTGCCCATTTTCTTGGATGATGCCGTACGTCCAAGTGCCAACCACACGCTTTCACTCTGATTGATGTGTTGTCTAAGATTGGAGGTGGATTCTGGGCAATTGGTATCTCTACGACGATGATTGTCATCTTCGGAGAGATTATCCCGCAAGCTGTATGCGCTCGATACGGCCTTGCAATAGGAGCGAAATGTGTCACTTTTGTACGGATACTAATGTGGGTCTTTGGTGAGTATATGGTCTTCCATAAACGTAACACCTCATCTAACTAATTGACGCAGCACCCATCGCGTGGCCCATCTCTAAACTGTTGGATTACGCCCTCGGCGCGGACGAGGAGCACACATATAAGAAGGCGGAGCTGAAGAGCTTCCTCCAGCTGCACAAGAGCGGGGCGGAGCCGTTACGAGACGATGAGATCAGCATTTTGAACGGTGTGCTTAGTCTCAATGAAAAAGTGGTTTCGGATATCATGACGCCTATTGATGTACGTCCGTCACATCGTACCCTTCGGTCAACGCTGATCCACGTTCAGGACGTGGTGTGCGTATCATACGACAGGATTCTCGACAACGCAGCTGTGGACGAGCTGGTCGCCTCTGGCTATTCGCGGTTCCCAGTGACGGAGCCGGGGAAAGAGTACAGCTTTGTGGGGCTCCTGCTCATCAAGAGGCTGCTCGCGTACGACCCGGACGACTGCCTGCCAGTATCGGCTTTCCCGCTATCAATTCTTCCAGAAGCGAAGGCCAGCATTAACTGTTTCCAGGCGCTGGACTACTTCCAGACTGGACGCGCACATCTGCTGCTCATCACGGAACATCCAGGAAAGCCGTACGGCGCATTAGGTGTCATCACGTGTTGGTGTTGACATTCTCTTCGCTGAATGAGTGCTGACAATCGCCTAGTGGAAGATATCATCGAAGAGATGATCAATGAGGAGATCGTGGACGAAACCGATCTCTACACCGATAATCACACCCGACAAGTTGTGAAGCGGAGAGGCAACGCCGCCGTAATGCGCGGCATCATCGAGCGCGAGCGTCGAATCAAAACTTCTCGCACCGCGTCCCCCGACGGCAGCGAGAGGCGGGGCCACAGCTTAGGTCGGGTTGCAACTATGGCTTCAAACGCCTCGGCAGGGGAGAACACGAGACTGTTGACGATTGTGGAGAACCCGAAGCTGTACGGCACGAACGGAAATGGGAACGGGAGGGATGGCGAGAATGGGAAGGATGGCGAGGATGGAAGCGAAGATGCCTCGTCCAACCTATAGCGAGGCGGACACGCGGAGGATCCGGTGGAATGGCCCTTCGTGTAGTTTTCTTTCTTATCGTCGGTAAACTCTTGGTTGCCACGTAGTTCGAGTCTCATCAAAATCAACATGTTAGGGGGCAAGCTAGATAGGTCATAACGGTAGCAATTCTCATGTTGTCTATAGCAAATCTACTCTGTATCCTTACCCATCTCCGCGTGCCCGTTCATTGCGGAACCGTTCACCGCTGGCCCCTCCGGCTCTGCCGCCTCCAACGCCTGCACCCGCGCCTCCAATGCCGCCAAATGGACATCATGGCTCCCCGGGGCAAGTTCACGGATGGCCTTGGCGAGTCCGTACAGGTAGTCCTGGGCCGTCTCAGCATCCCGCATTGCCGTTAAGGAGTCCAGAAGTGCGCACCCTGTTCCTCCCCGACGGCCCTGTACAGCTCCATATCCGATGTGCGAGATAATCGAGCGGCTCTGGGCCGACGAAGGAGGGGTTCGACTCTAGGCCTACGTACAGCTGCGCGGTTTCAGTGTCAGGTGCTCGAGTCAGAGGCGGAAGGGAGGCGCACGATACACTTGGGGATGATGATCTCCTCCCTGCCGTCGACGAGATTGTAGATGTCCTCCGTATGCACCGAGTACCCGTTCTTTTCCCTATAGTCTAGCGTCGTATCAGCATCTCACCTGCTCCGCACTGGCGGGTGGGCTCACCTAAATATGCCCGCACCTCATCCTCGAACTCTGGGTCGATCGTGTACGCCACTCCCCAGACGATGTCCTCCTGGTCTGCGGCTTCTTCGTGTTGTCTTTCCTGGCAGATGTTAGGCTATGTTGGATGTCTGCTGGGGGTGGGAGAGTAGGAGGCGACGCACCTGCGCTAGAGTATGCCATTCGTTCCATGGGATGATGGTGACTACTCGTCCAGGTTGCTGAGCTGTGTCAGCAGGTGCCCCGTGAAGTGGAAGAAGTGAGGAAAGGCGTGCCTCAGGTGTGCCGCGATGATCCCATGAGCTCTGAGCAAATCGCCGGACGTAGCCCTTGACGTAGCCCGGCTCTGGGCCACATCAGTCTCAGGGAGGAAGTGTGAGGGGGAACGACTCACGCCTCTTGATCGTATGCGGAGGTGGCTTGAATATGAGTGAGCCGTACCCGAATACGGTGTATGTCATGACTGCATTTATGACTTGCAGCCAGTGGATCAATGAGCAAGGCAGGCAGCAGGCAGCAAGCCAATGCGGCTACATAGGCCTCGTTAATAACCCTCCACGTATTGCGTTATTGCCGGGGCATCATGCTGGAATGTATGCTGAGACAGTCGCGAGGGCTTATTACGTTTCCGCTCAGGGTAGCGCGCCGGTGGTGGGCCTTCTCCGCTTTCCATCCTTTTCTTGTCTTTCCAGCTAGGAACACTGAGGCTGCAGTAGAATATTGTCATTGGCTGAGCGGTCAGGCGCATGCAGAGGTGTGGTACGCGCGTGGGCGTCGTAAAGCGGACGCTTTGCCTTGTCACATTGCCATCTTTCCTCCTGTCCCCTGCTGGGTGTGATTGGCAAGAGGGGCATCAATCTCTGATGTACATGCGACTAGAAGCGAAAATCCAGCCAGTTGTTGTGACGACTGTTAGTTCTCAGGATGAACTAGTGTAGATTTTAATGTACAAAAGACAATCAGGGCGTGACAGGCACCACGTGCATTGTGTATTTGGCGGGAATTATTCTGTCGCACATTCCAGTCAAGGGTCGTGCTTCGGGGTCGTCCTGCATTGCTGCCTCTGCCTCGAGGCACTCTCCCCTCCTGCCCCCTCCTCAACTCCTCACCGGGCGGGTGCTCTCCCTCGACATCTCACAAAATACCTGACTCGCTGTCCAACGCCCTGCCTGCCTCTCCCCATACCAGCTGAGCAGGCCCGCGCTCAGGCAACCAGGCAGCGCACGGTGCTCCAAGTCGAAGTCTGATACCAGCATCGATACCCCGATACCACCCAGACCGCACCACCAGCATGGCGAGGCGTGGCCACAACCCTGCCTTTGCCGCACCGACAATGTTCGAGGGCGCCCCGCTCTTCGGTACCGCGCTCAACGCAGCGCTCGCCAATACCCACCATCAGCAGCTCACACGCGGCACCCCACCGCCCCGCATCCCAGGCAACTACCCGGCGCCTCACTTCGTGCCAGGGCCACAGGCGTTCAACCCGCACCAGCAGGGGCACGTGTCCCGCCCAAGCATGGCCGGCTTCATCCCAGGCTCCATGCCGCCCGGCGCAGGATTCGGCCCCATGCCAGGGGCGATCGCCGGGCATCCGCACGCGCTCGCGCAGCTAAACGTCGGCCTGCCTATGGGTGCCGGTCTGGGATCAGCGATGGGAATGCAGATGCCGGTACCGATGACGATGCCCGGTCCTGCGTACCCGTCCGCGACGTCCCTCTCCTCGCCTGCACAGTCACACGGGCATGGTCGCTCGCCTTCCCAGCTCCAGATCCCCCAGCTCACTCCGCACCGCCAGCACGCACCCTCGCCTTCCCAGATGCAGATGCCGAACATCTCGCCTGGCTTCCACCCGAATCCGCAGGCGCAGCTGCATGGGCACGCGCGCTCACCGTCGCAGCTTGCGGGGCTTGGTCCGAGCCCGACCAACTTCCAGCAGAGGAGCAGGAGGCAGCCGAGCATAGGTGGTCCACCCAAGGCCGCCCTTGGAGGCCCGCAGGCCAGAAAGGTTACACCGGCCGTGGTCGCCAGCGCTGCACCTGCTGCTAGTGCCGCTGCTGCACCCGCTGCGGCGGGCACGTACGAGAAACCGAAGAGATACGTGGTGCTTCTTCCGCTCGAGGGTTTGCTGGGAGGGCTGGACGAGATCCAGGAAGAGGAGGAAGTCGAGGAAGGGAAAGGACTGAATGCGAAGGACGCTGGCAGGAAGAGAAGCTTGTGGACCAGGCAGCCCCCCTTCGGTGGGGAGGACTTCCCGCCCGAACTGGATCCTCTCCTGGAGCTGATCTCTCATCCCGCATACGATGAATTCGAACTGGACGCCGGTCCGCCCTACACGGCTGTCATGCCTGCACCAGTATGTATCTCTGCGCCTGTCACATTTGCGAAACTGACCTGTATGCAGGGCGCTTGGGACCGCTACAAGCAGGAGATGGTGGACTCCAAGTTGGCTTCTTTGGGCTACAGCCAGCCGTCAACTGCGGCGCCGCAGATGCAGATGCCCATACCCCTCCCGGCCATCATGGCGCCTGCACATGCGCATTCCAGGTCGCTCTCTGTACGTCCCGATTCCTTCCGGGTTTGGGTGCATATACTAACCTTTGGCAGATGACATCTTCCTTCTCCCCCGGGCTGCTCCAGTACAAGCTCGCGAAATTATCGCCTACCTCACCGAATGAAGTTCCCGCGGGCGGAGAGGCACCACGTCGGCTGGGCCATCAATCGAGCTTGAGCCTGAGCGCCGCCGCACCCGAATTCCAGCCCCGCTTCGTATTCCCTCCCCGAAACATCGCGAGCGTCGCCGAAGAGCAAGAGCCAGAAGAAGAGGACACACCCGTTGCTGAGATTACTCTTGCGGAAGCGGTCGCGGTGGCTCCCAAGGAAGTTGTCCTCGACAAGCCACAGACTGCGGAGGACTTTGCTCGTGGGTTCGCCTTGGACGACGCCTCGGAGGACGAGACGGGTCGGGGGGTTAGCGTCGAGCATGAGGGTGACGCCTCCGGCCTATCGGTGTACCAGGACGCTGGCGAGGCGAACATGTCGCTTGAAGGGTCTACCTTTGGCACCGCGCCCGAGCCGGATCTCTCTCTCCAAGCGTCGGAGATCGACTTTGAGAGCGCAATCAACGACGAGGAGGAGGATCATGAGCGGGAGGACCTCTCTGACGGTCGCTCGGAATCCGAAGTAGATGATCTGGACGAGGATGACGTGCGCACTCTGCCGTCGCATTCGAGGCGTCCGACGGCGACTGAGTTCCCTGGTGATGCTGTAGAGGGACTGACGTCGGGTGAAGGGGTAGATCTGGCCGGTGTTAGCAGTCGCCTGGCTCATGTCGCTGAGGAGCCTGAGGGCGAGAATGACGAGGATCCCGTTGCCGAATGGACGGCCAGTGAGGATGTTCACACGGGCGAAGAGGAGCTGGAGGACGTTGATGACGATGACATGGTAAGATTGCAGTTGCTGATGTGTAATGGGCTTTCCTGATTGCTATATAGTCTGATTCTATGTGGTCCAATCCCTCCGATGAGGAACGTGCTCGCCAAGAGCGGCTGCACAAGCGCATGCTGAAAGCCCAGGGCGTCCAACAACACAGTGCTAACCAGACGCTCACCCATTCCCAACCCGATTCGGACCCGGAGACTCAAGTACAGTCCCCCGACTATGACAGCCCGCGCCGGCTTCCGAACTTCCCGAACCCACCGACTGCGTTGTTGGAGCCAGAAGTCGCTTACTTGCCAACGCAGCGAAGCGAGCGGTCATATAGCATGAACGAGCATAGCCAAGAGGACACGAGCGAGGTCCTCTCAAACCCGAGCGAAGAAGCGGGCGCCGTAGAGAACTTTGGCCCCCCTGCTCAACCCCTTCAATCACACGCAAGCGTGTACTATTCCCAACCCCAATCCGCCTCATACCCAGTACCATTCGCACCGATACCCTACCCCGCAATCGACCATTCCCCGCATGCATCGATAACCATGTCACATTCCAGATCTGCGTCTAATACGGTTTTCTCCCCTGATGGAGCCATGGGCAGCACTGCTCTCAACCCGCACGCCAAACCTTTCGTCTTTGGAGGAGCTCCTAGCCGGCCTGGCTCATTCGCCGGGTCGAACCCGCTTTTCCCTACTTCGCCGCCCAATATGGCCCATCTACAACAGAACCCTTACCCCACCCCTCCTTCCATGACGATGCATGGAAGGCCAGGCTCAATCCCCCGCCTCAATGTGAACGCTATCGAATTCCGACCCACATTCGCACTGCCTGGGGCTTTGTCAGAACAAGGCTTCAACTTCCAGCCGCCTCCTCAAGCCCCCTCGCTCAGCTTTGAGTTCCAGGCCGAGTCCACCAGGATGGTGGACAGTTCTGATGTGGAGGATGAAGACGGTCGCCCGACGCAGGGCCGCGAAAAGCGACGACGAAGGACGAACGAGTCGGTCGATGGAGAAGGATCTCAATTCTCGGAAGACGATGACAATGAGAGCCTGTCCTTGGAAGAAGAGAGTGATGAAGGCGAGAAACGTGAACGACTTGCGGGCTTCCAGTTCCCGCCTCCAACGCTGCCACTGCCAGCCGTTCTTCAAACCAGCCCATTTATGAGGCGGATGACGTTGGAGCCAATCTCCACCGACTTTACCTTCGAGTCGCCCAACTGGAGCGCACGCGCTTCTGCCCCTGCTCTCATGCCCATGCCGGTCCCCGTGGCGACAGATCCAGAGCCGGCAAGATTGCCACACAGTGCTTCCATCCCGTACAGCCATCCCATTTCTACAACCAAAGTGCCCGCCTCTTTGTTTAAGGCGCTCAACGCGTACGGCTCCGATGGCGATAGCCGAGGCAAGCGATCACGCCTTCAATCGAGGGATTTCCACTCGGAGGAGGAATTCGATGGTGTCCTATCTGATGAGAATGCGGCATTGGCTGTATCAGAGTTGGTCAATTCCACTTTCGCCGAGGGAAGCTCTCGACAGGAAACATCGTTGGGGCAGTCTCGTACCTTCGAGATGGCTATTCAACAAGGATCCGCTTCATATGCAGTGGGACTGGTGGCACCTTCACATGCTGTGCATCGTGCAACGTCGATGCCTCACATGCGGACACCGTCACCCGCGCAAAATGCCCGAGCCGCATCTTCTGGTTCAATGGCCCTTGGCCCCACAACTGAGCAGATGGAAGACCTCGAGGACCGAATTGCCGTGCTTCTCCACGAGAAGATGGCTGCTCTTACGGATGTGCTGACGAGCATCCTCGCCGAACACGCTTCGACCATGTCGCCTGCGGACCCGGCAACATTCAATATGGAAACGCTGGTGCAAAAGGTGGCTGAAGCTGTCGAGTCACGCATACAAGACAATCTCCCTCTGGCGCTGCACACCAGGTCGTCTGCATCGCTAGATAACGGTAAACCACAGCTCGAGGTCCTGAAGACGGCTATTGCAGACCAACATGACGAACTTCGGCACCATTTGATGCAAGGGTTAAGTGAAGTCTGCCGCGAGGCGCTCTCTGCCAGGTCTCCAGGACCACAACAAACTCCAGACACCGCATCACTCTTAGAGGCTGTAGGCGTTCGCACTGAAGAAACGATGTCGTCCGCAATGTCTGGATTCCAAGACCTTCTTAATAACATCAGCAATCTGAGCGATGCACGCTCCGACGATGACCGTGAGTTACTGTTGTCAGAACTATCTCAGATGGTGTTGCCTCAAATTGCTTCTCTCCGCGTGGAGCCGTTGGATGTGGACGTGCTCACTGCACAGTTGTCGGAAGCCGTCAAGCCGCATATCTCTCAGCTTATCGACCTTGCTTCGGACAAGAAGGAGACGGCTGGCTTGATTATCCAACGTCTTGGGCCGCTGATGTCCTCTATGATGCCAGCCCCTCTGGATGTGGCGGCACTCAGCGGGCAAATGGCAGGCTACGTCGAGAGGCTCATGCCACCGCCTATCAACGTCAAGCAACTGAAGCAGGACATTCTGGAGGGCCTCACTGCGGTTGTACTGGACCAGCTTGGGGAGATTACGCCAATGCTGAAAACAGAAGATGTTATGTCCCAGCTGAAGGACCATCTTCAACCCTTGCTGGGATTGGAGGACCTGGTACCGGCTGCAGGCACGTTCGACAACCTCCTTGTGCGACAGGAGGTCCTGCACGCACTCTTCGAGACTTCAGTAGCGACCAACAAGAACTTGCAGGCCAGCCTTACCTCTCTTCCGGCGGAGCTCTCTGTTGCCATCCAGGCGCTCGAGGATGCTCGTGGGCAACTATTACAAGGAGGACAAGCGTTATCGGAGATACAACAGCTGCAGACATTGGCGGCTGAAAACATGGATCTGCAACGCCAGTTAGCTGAGACATCTGGATCCGTCACTCTGCTACAGACGGACAAGGCGGCTCTCGAAGCGCTGATGGTATCGGCGCAATCTGAACGAGAAACTGCGCAAGCTGAGCTGCGAGAGGTCCGCATGGAGCTTGAGAGCTGGAAGGCTCGCGCTTTGGACAGCAAAACGCTTCGGGATGACCTGGAGAAGCAGGTCGCAGAGCAGGACGTAGAGATCGCCACTGCCAGATCTGCGACAGTGCAAAGTCGGGAGAAGCTGGCACAGGTGGAGAAGGAAAAGGCAGAGATCGTGGAGAACAACCTGCGTCTCAAAGTTCAGGTAGGTATTTCGCGAGATGGCATACCACGATATTGACCCAGAACAGATCTCCAAGCTAGAGAGGGAAGCCTCAAACGCGACGAGGGAGGCCGCAGTCCTACGCGAGAAAGCCTCCCATCTAGAAAAGAGCCGGGACGAGGAGAAGGCCCACCAGACGCACTGGGATGACATCCGCCGCACGGCGCAGCAAGTTGAAGCGCTGACGAAGCTGATCGCTAACGCGGACGAGGACGAGCTGCAGGAGCTTCGGCGACATCGTGACCGCTCCAAGATCATGGAAGGCGAGTTTGCGGCGATGAAGAAGCGGTTCGATGAGCAGGAGGGCAAGCTCGCAAACCTGCAGCGGAATGCGATCGCCTCGAAGAACAGCATTGCGCAGGTGCAGCAGCGGTCGACGGAGTGGGAGAAAAAGTGCCGCACTGCCGAGACGGAGCTGGCGGGGCTCAAGTCCGAGCGTGAGACGTTGGAGGGGCTTAGGCGCCAGCTAGAGTCGGACATGCAGATGCTGCAGCATAGGCTGGAGGACTCTGACCGCCGGGAAGCAGAGTACCAGGTGGGTAGCACGCTCCGTGTTGAGTCATCATCGCTTACCTATTCCCAGGCCCAGCAAGGCAGCCTCGAAGCCGAGGTCTCCCAACTCCGGCAGCAGCTCGATTACTACACGGCGGCAGAACAGACCCGCTCTCTTTCCCAGTCAACATCCCGCTCGTCCGTCAACGGGAGCGCCGCGTACGGACCCGGGCCCGCGGCGCCCTACCCGCTCCGACCATCAACAAGCATGTCCTCAGACGACACCGCCTTCTCGTACTTGGACATGCCCGACCGGGAGAGCGCGCCCACGCCTCGGTATCTTGACATGCCGGACCGCGAGGGTGCGCCGACGCCGCGCGTTGCGAGCCCTGCGGCGGGCCTGTGGGCATCGATGCATGCGCCGAAGGAGCCTGAGCGGTCGACGACGCCCAAACCCACCGCTCCTGCTGGCCCGGCACCGTCCTACGTCCGCGCATTCTCGGCCAGCTTCAGGGGGAGCACCCGGTCCGCCTCGCCCGCGCTGAGCAGCGTGAGCAACGCCCCTACAGAGGGGGACGACGGGTGGTGGTCCTAGTCCCTCCTCCCAATTCGCATAGTCTCGTTCTTTTAATACTAATCTTGTTTTGTTGTGGTTTTTCCGGAAGCACTGGTCGTTCGTTCGTTCGTTATTCGCTTGCTGGCACGCAATTCTTGCACTTTTTTCTCATTGATTCTCACACACTCGCTATACCCCAGTTCTAACTCGTTGCATATGCTCGCCTTCTCTCTCATGTGTCATGTTCATTACCCCTGTCGATTGATTCCTGCGCCATAACTTGTAGTGGATACACATTCGTTTTTGCAAATGAACAAACAAGCCTCATCACTGTGCTGAGCGGTGGTGCCATTGGCCGAAGGGAGGGACCCGTTGGGGTGGCCGGGGTACTCCCGGCTGCACATGACGTATACGCGGGGCCGCGACCCCGAACCGCGAGTGCTGGGTGCATTGCTGCTGCGGGCACCACGAGCCACTGAGCAAATAGTGCACATCATCAGCCGCCGCGCGCCTGCAGTACTGTAGCAGAGACGACCTGCACCCTGACTGCCATCCCTCACCCGCTCATCACCACCGCCCAGTGCCGCACCCTGTCTGATCCCTCCTGTCACACTACCCTTGCGCTGATTGCCCACCCGCGTACCACCTCACCCCCTCTCTCCCCCCCCCCCGCTCTCCCCGCCGCCGCCCTCCCCCACCATGAACATCCTCAAAGGCATCCAGTCGCGTCTCCCGAACGGCGGCTCCTCCCCACCCCCCAACGGCGGGTCGGAGGACAAGCCCCCCGAGGGCTCAGACCCAGACGACACCTCCGTGCTGGACGAGAAGCAGGGGTCGATCGTCATGTCTCTCATTTCCCAGCTGCGCATCGGCATGGACCTGAGCAAGATCGCCTTCCCCACGTTCGTCCTCGAGCCCCGCAGCATGCTAGAGCGCGTCACGGACTTTATGACCCATACGGAGATCTTGTTTGGCTTGCAGGACGAGCGGGATAAGGCAGTCAGGTTCGAGCGCGTGTTGCAGTATTACATGCTTGGGTGGCACGTACGGCCAAAGGGCGTCAAGAAGCCGTATAACCCTACGATCGGCGAGATCTTCAGATGCAGATACAAGTACAGCAATGGCACAGAGGGCTTCTACGTCGCGGAACAAGGTGCGCAGCACCCGTGGTGTACATATGTATGCTGAGCACTGCTGATCTGCCGCTGTCCCGCAGTATCGCACCACCCGCCCGTCTCCGCCTACTTCTTCCTCTCCCCCGCCAACAAGCTCCTGGTCGCGGGCGAGCTGCGACCGAAATCGCGTTTCCTAGGCAACAGCGTGCAGACGATCATGGATGGCGAGAATCGGATCACCCTGCTTGGCACGGACGATGGCGAGTACGTCATATCCCTGCCGAACATGTTCGCACGCGGGATCTTGTTTGGGAAACTGGTGTTCGAGCTCGGGGATACGATTGATGCTAGGTGCGAGGGGACGGGGTTGAGCGGGAATGTCGAGTTTAAGACTAAGGTGCGTCCTTTGGGAGCTGAGAGGGAAAGGGGCTGATGATAGTGCAGGGATTCTTCTCGGGGACGTATAATGTCGTTAAAGGCGAGGTTAGGCAGGGGAGTACGACGATCGGTGAGGTGTCGGGCAAGTGGAGCCACCATCTGGAGTACAAGGACGTCAAGGTGCGTCCCTCTTGCTGCTCGTTCCACCTTACCGCCCTGACGCGTCTCAGACCGGCCAAGTGCGCGTCTGGTTCGACGACCTGACGACGCCCTCCGAGTCGCTCGCGCGGCCGCTCTGCCCCACCGAGGAAGAGCAAGAGCCGTACGAGTCCCGCCGGCTGTGGGCGGGCGTGACGCGCGGGATCCGCGCGGGCGACCAGGGCGCGGCGCAGGAGGCCAAGACGATTATCGAGGATAATGGACGGAAGTATGCGCGGGCGATGGACGAGAAGGGGAATAAACACCAGCCAAGGTTCTTTGAGTTCAAGGCGGGGAAATGGGTTGCCAAGTTTACGTGAGTGCTTCTCACTACACTACGCTTATGCTTGCTGGGCAGGACTGATGGGGAATTGCAGGCTCCCGCAGAACTTGGACGAAGCGGGGCAGAAGGTGCAAGAGTGGATCTGGGCCGAGCCGCCGGCGTTCTAGACTTCTGCTCACGCGCATGTATGTACACGCTGGGACGTATGACCTCTTTGCAATCGCTTTTTTCCACATTTCCTCCCACTTGCGCGCCCATTCGCATCCATTTGCATCCAGTCCGAATTACATTTTCGCCGTCACTTTTGAGCCCAGAAGCCTTCCCTTGTGCTTATCCCTGAGCGCTTACACCGAGTCGCGGAGTCGAGTCGGGCATATGTGTGCTGCGATTACGCATATATTGCTCTTGCAGCTGTGTAATATCTCGTTGATGTGCCGGACCCTCCTCCTGTAGGTGGACGCGGGGTGTCGGATGCTGCGCGAAGGCGGTTCCAGCTACGCTATGCGCATATACAGGAGCGTGAGGCCCGCTGTCCAGCGTACAATAGTGCACAGAGCGATCTTGTAGACGATCAGACCAGTCTGCGCAAGACGAAACCTGACCCACGTAAGGCTCCCAGGTTCATCGCAGTGCATTTGTCGTGGCAGCAGTGTATGGGTGGGGAGAACCAGTGACTCTTGGATGAGCCCGGTTCCCTACGGGTTGATACTCTCCCGGAATTGGCAAATGGCATATCACCGCGCTCTCCAACATCGGTTTAACGTCGATTATCACTTCGTGGGTCAAATCAGTTCACGAGTCACCTTCCCCTTCTACGGTACCCTTCATATTTTTGAACCTGCCTAACAGTTGTAAACGTAGACAGGTCACTGGATCTCAACTCAAGATTGATCAAATTCAGTGTTGGGGTGGAGTTGTACGGTCGAGAAGTTGGCAATTGAATGGAATGACCCGTGAACCGATAATCTACGTTACAGTACATATAGAATGTTTCCGGAATTCAGCGCTCCTAAAAGCTTATATCAGGCTACTTGCTACGCCGAGTACTCTAACTCGTTAGCTCGTGACAGCGCGTGCGGGGCAGAGCCGCCGACGTCGTACATCATGATCATTATCGGATGGCGTTGTGTTCATTTTCATTATCACACGCGGTGGCTGTGAAATACCTCCGTTGAATTTCGGCCCGGTGAAAACGTCGTCTGCCTTCAAGTTCAATTACCGTCAAGCGTATACCCATCTGCAATTCTCTAACCGATTTGCAACAAGGCGCTCTCTCGAACGATGCATCTCTGTGTGCTTCGCATGCATCCGTGACCCATACATCTCGCCTGTATTCAGTCTCACCCGCCGATGGTTACGATATGAGAGCACTGAGGGTCGCATGCGGCGTGGGATTACTGTCTCGCGTACGTCGACTCTCCAGCCAGCAAACTATACAGGCTCCATTGCTAACGCCAACCTTGTGATCTTAGACTACGACAATTTTCCCGAACAAACAACCTTGGATCGCTCGAAGATGGGCTACGAACCCCAAAGTCCTCGCAGACCGCGATGACGATTCTCCGCTTGCCTCGTCGTCTCTAGAGGAGGATGTTGAGCGAATAGACATGCTCATGCACGACACAGATCAAATGTCGACAAAAGCCAGGAGGAATTGGATTGATCGCATTCTTCCCACGCCGGTCCGTTTCTTGCAAGATACGACAGACAGAGCACTACAGCATTCGATATACTCGGGTGACTTGGCCCAGGTCGAGAGCGCATACAAGGCCTTCCGAAAGTCCAGCCTGGAGTTAGAGGACTCTGTTTCTACCGATGCGGCACATAATGAGGTTATTGGATTCCCTTCGGCTCGGATCCAGACTCTTCTGGCCGTCCGGGAGACGCTTTCTATGTATTCAACCGAGCCAGCAGAACGTATCAAAGCTACTATGGACGAGGACCTACACCGTATATGGCTCCCAATGCTGAGCTGCGAAACATACAATGGTCCTCAGCATGTTGTGAAGAGATTGGCAAGACTGAATTATCTCGACGAGGCAGCAGCCATCCTGACTCAATACGCTCGAAGGCAAGGGTTGTCATCCAAACCGGAGCTCCTGCGAGAGGCGGCAATCCACCTCCAGCTGTGGCAACCGATATTTCATTGGCATTGTGTGCACCGCTCATCACCAGCAAAAATTTCGAAACTATTGCTGCACGCCACCGGCCTGGGGTTACCAGTCGATCGCATGTTGTGTGAGGATATCATACAGTACTATCTCAGATGTCAACCGTACCCACACCAAGAACTGGCCACATGCTTCGACCTGATGTCCGATAGCCAGGTGGAGTTTGAGGAAGGAACGCACGGTCTGAAACTCCTGTGGATGCTCAAAAGTGGATTGAAGACAGACATCGATGAACAGGTCCGTATCATCAAGCAGGCAGGAGAAGAAGGCTCCCTCCATTCCCCGAGCCTCAATGCATTGGTGATCTACGAAGCCCGCCGCGGCAACCTGCGATCAGTAAAGCGATATTTGGACTCGATTCGATCGAAGGCCTACTCGCTCGAAGGCGATGCGCTGCTCGCTCTCGAGGGATTTCCCGAGCTGGACCTGGTGCACTCCTCGAAAACAATTTCCACGCGGGATGACGATAGAGCTCATTCGCGTGCACTGATGTGGTGGCTCAAAGTTCAGCAGTGCCTACGGAAGGACACTGAATCTGGTCTTGACGATCGCCTCAAACAAGCGATTGCCATCTGTTCGGCTGCCCAGGAGCATCTTGAGCCTCTTGGGTTGATATCAGTATTGCAACCAGTTCTGGCTCTCACATCATGGAATAATCCAATGGTCGATCTTTCGACGGCGAATACAGCACTCGTTACTACGATCTACGACAGGCTCGTCTGGCCAGACCCGAGAACTCTTCAACAGACACTGCATAAAGCGAACGTCGCGAACATGATACGGCGTTTCTTGTATATATTTATCAATATGGGCGACATGAATCGATTCACACTGCTCTGTATACAAGCTTCGATGCTCCAGGTCACGCTGTCAAGTGGTCGCCTCTCTGGTCTCCTTTCCAAGGTTATGAAACGCCTACCGACGCTGGATGAGGCAGCCACATACTATGAACAATTGCAATTATTGCAGTCAGATGGAGATGTGCTTACCTGTCTTCGAAGCATTTTACACATACCAGGGAGCAGTGATCGACCCTATCCGTCTGCAAAGTTCTTTGGCAGACTAGTCAAAACCTGCAGCTACGATCAGAAACGACGGCTACTGAAAATATTATTGCGTCGCTATCTCGACTTCCTACGGATCAATTCGGTTTTTCAATCCGAAGAAACGATCCCCGGACATATGGCCAATATTGGAGCACAGGTGCGCAGCTTGCACGCCATGGTACCGGAGGAACCTGGCTGGGACGATTTCGTGGAGCGCCAATGCCGCACGCTGTTAATGACTGTATACTTCCAAACGGATCAATTCGACGAGGCGGTGGCTCTTTGGAAGGCCTTTCCGGAAGAACGCCGCTTCGAGCTCTATGTCCTGTCCAGCTTCATCGACGGCTGTGGCCGCCATTGCAAGGTCCGGATTGCTGAAGAAGCTTGGGACGCGATGCGGGCTCGGCGACAACCGACCGCAAATGAGTGGGGTGCTTGGTTGGAGTGCCTGTGCAGGCATTCGCAAGCATCATTTTCACGGGCAAGGGATATCATGCTGTTTCAGATGGGCACAGACGGCGGTGTTCCGGCTGCCGATTTGGGTTTTGCTCGCACGATCCTGAGCTTTGCCTCCAGATACAATGCTTTGGAGGAAACAAAAGGGATGATCAAGACGTATCTTCCCGATGTCTGGTTGCAGCTACGAGCCGTCATGCTTGTAGATCCGTCCTCCAATCGGCTCCAGGAGAAGGCATTGTTCCTCACCGCGACCATGGACCCGTCGACTCTCAGCCCAGATATCCACGCTCTGGTGCGGGAGCGACAGCAGCGGTCGCGTTAGCATGCTACTGAAAGTCGTACGGCCCCTTTGGAAGCCTCAGGCAGGGGAAATTGTATCGGGATTATCCGCACGGTCAAAGTCGCCAATGAGCTATGCTATTTCGCACAATGGTCTCTTCGCTTCTCGTAGTCCACCGTGGCGATGGAGGGTGGATTCAGTACGATTCAAGATGACGCGATGCTGTGGGAAGGTGATGGGAAGACGGGATCGTGAGATCGATGTGGCAGGGCGCCATGGAGCAAGGAAGTCGGTAGGGGCGGCACGAACTTTAACGGGAATGCCGTGCAATGATCATATTCGTTTTACATGAGTGGACCATTGAAATGCAATGTATTGCATTTACAGTGAGATCAGCTTTTCCCGCTGGATCGTGGTTAGCCTACTCAATGCATCACTCTCACACCGCACTTTACCAGAGGGCGTTGGGAGGAAAGGGGTATTCAGGCGTCAGACGTACAGTAGACATTCTTCGACTGTGGAGGAACAAATGGGTGCCTCCCCGTCAGCGACCAATGACCCGCGTGCCCAACATCTGAAAACTGCGCTTGGAACGTTGTCCAAACCCGCCGATAGACCCAATCGCTGATCGCATATATTACGTATCGCCGATAAATCCAAGCGCTGAAGGCACATATAGCTTAACCCCGAAACCGCCTGTCGCCCAAAGCATATAGAGCGTATCGCCAATACATCTTCTCACGGCCTGCGTGAAGAGGGGCCGAATCGGAGGGTCGCACGTTTTGAGCACGGTACGCGAATGGCGGCACATGCTCAGGCTCAGACATACGCGTCGGCGATAACACGCACGCTTCGGCGATGACGTCTCATCGGTTTTAGCTCCCGCTTCGGCTCTAACCCCCTCATCGGCTCTAACCTCTACTCCGGCGATAACGGAATGAACACCTTCAACGGATATAAGCGACGTCGGCAATAATGCCATCCAAACACCGAAAGTATCTCGGGCGTATCGCCGATACATCCTATCACCGACAGCATTTGTCGTATAGGGCTGAAGCATCTATCGCTGAAGACAGGTCCACCGTATGGCCGATGCATTCTATCGCCGTAAGGCATATCCCCGATAAAGTGCGGTCGGCCGACCCTGGCCACTTCCGAGTCAGACCGCAAGTCACTGAGCGTGTGCATCGACCGACACGATGAGCCAGTCAAGCGACTCCCCCCTCTCCTCGCTTTCGGGAGCCACGTCGATCGCGTCCGCCATCGACGAGCTCCGCAGCACGCTCTCCGCGAACTATCGCGTCAGCATCAACGACGGACGCGTCTTCATGGGCACCTTTGCGTGCATCGACAAGGAGAAGAACATGGTTTTTATCAACGCAGACGAGTATCGCTTTGAGCAAGGGAGGTGGATGGACAGATACGTGGGGATGATCATGATCCCGTGGGACATTGTCAAGACGGTGGAATGTATGCTGGGTCTCGGGGACGACGATATCTATACTTAGGCGAAGGTGTGTCGATTCTCCGTGTTAATGCTACAACCGCTGAAGTTCACACCTTTTAGACCACAACTTAACAAGACGGTATCCATGCTTCCTCGCACACACCCTCTGGTCGATAGTTTGGCTGCACGCAGCGCCGACGCGAGAACAATGCGGACAGCAGATCAACCACGGCCGACATGCATGGTGGACGCAGCGGACTGTCAAGTCGCAGGCCGCTCCTCGTTGGAAACAGCTTACGCTCCGACGGGGGTGAGGAAGTTGGGGAGGTGGATTGCTATTTGATGCTCGGCTGCTGCATTGCAACTGTTCATTCTCTGACTTGCGTGGAGGGGGAGACGAGTTTTTCGGACGGAAGCTGGTGTCCTTGTATGCACTCCATTTATGCGGTCATACATCCCTTCCTCGTCACTCGCCGCCCAGCGTAGGCTGTATGTAGCATTAGCGATTGTCCTTATCATCCATCTACAATGCTTCTGGCTATCGTGCCTTTGAACCGTGCCACCACCTTCTCTCTCAAGAAGTTCCCCTTTGGCAAGGGTCCACAGATCCCGTCATCTCAGAGCGCGACGAGCGACGTGTTCGCCGTCACCGCCGGCCATTGACCTCCCCTTTCCCCCGTCCTCTTCCTCCTGCCTTCCCCGAACCCATCTCCGCGCTACGCCCCGCCCCGCTGTTAATGTCCGTCGTCCTCGACATGTCGCCCCATCCCTCCTCCTCCGCCCAGCCCAGCGCAGGCGACCACAAATACAGCGTGATCCTCCCGACGTATAATGAGCGGAAGAACCTGCCGATCATCATCTGGCTCCTAGCGCGGACGTTTACCGACAAGTGAGTGCACCGCGTGCGTTGTGCTTGCGGTTGAAGTGGTGCTGATCTGCGAAAGTGGGCTCGATTATGAGATCATTATCGTGGATGATGCGAGCCCCGATGGCACGCAGGAGGTTGCGAGGCAGCTGCAGAGGGTATATGGGGAAGACCGGGTCGTGCGTCCTGCCTGCTCTCTCTATGGATGCATGCTGAAGCTGCCGTAGTTATTAAAGCCGCGATCGGGCAAGCTCGGCTTAGGGTGAGCACTACTCGGATGCGTGCTGGAGCTGGGGTTGACGATAGGGACAGGACTGCCTATGTCTACGGCTTGTCGTTCTGCACAGGCGACTTTGTGATCATCATGGATGCTGATTTCTCACATCACGTACGCGGTCCCTCTCTCCTCGTGCACCTGTCACAGCGCTGATGGATTGCAGCCCAAATTCATCCCCGACTTCATCCGCCTGCAACAAGCCTACAACCTCGACATCGTCACGGGCACACGATACCGGAGCGCGCCCTCGCCGGCCGCACCGGGGGGAATGGTGATGCCGCCCGGCGGGGTGTACGGGTGGGACCTGAAGCGCAAGCTTGTGAGCCGGGGGGCAAACTTCCTCGCGGATCTGGTGCTGCATCCGGGGGTGAGCGACCTCACTGGCTCGTTCCGGTTCGTCTTTCCCTACCCGTACTGAAGACGTTTGAAGCATGGCTGACGCGAAATCGCAGGCTCTACCGCCGGCACGTCCTCGCGCAGATCATCGCGCTCACGCAGTCCAAGGGGTACGTCTTCCAGATGGAGATGATGGTGCGTGCGCGCGCGCTGGGGTACACGGTCGGCGAAGTGCCGATCACGTTTGTGGACCGCATCTTTGGGGAGAGCAAGCTGGGCGCGGACGAGATTGTGGGATATGCCAAGGGCGTGTGGAACTTGTTTACGAGCATATAGGGAAGGGTTGCTCCGTCGCTGGCGACGGGCTTTTCTGTGATGGAACCCTGGAGGAGCGTGGTGATACTGCACAGGGTGATTGATTGACTATTAGAGCCTGGCAGCTTCTTGTGGCTCCGGGTTCGTCTGTTGTGGGGCGCGTTACCATATTGTGAAGCAAGGTGCTACACAACGATTGCGTCGAGCGTATATGTGATAGCCAAAGTGCATGTTATTGCAGTAAGCGACGAGTTTCAAGTTGTATGAAGTGGCACCGCTGGGATACGGTATGACGATGATGGATGAGCAATTTGCATTCATCCGATGTGGTCACAGTGTGGCGTATTGTCCGGCCCCCCATGTCTTACGCTGTCTCCCGATCCACCCGATGGTTTCGTAAGAAGCGCCTCCCCCTCCCGTGGTTGCGCGATGTTATGACGGTCGTCAAGGCTTTGCATCGCTGGCTGGCCAGCTCTCCACACGCGCAGGCCTAGGAAGCTGCATGCCGCACGCTGGCCGAGCGTGTGGCCGCCTGAGCCCATATCCAGGAAGGGAGCGTGCGAGAACCGCCGACTCGTCGGAGAGTGCCAGCCTTGCCAGGGCATCTTGTGCGCGTGCAAAATACGAGTGCGGGTGCACCCCAGATCTATCAGAGGAACCCGCGTCTAGCCTCCCGACTCGACTCGACGTCCGCAGTTGTCGGCCGCGCCTCGACTCGCAGTGCAGCTTCTTTTGCGGTTTTTCCCCGTTGTCCAAGAAGCAAAACGGCGACAGGCAAAAAAAGTTGCTCTCTATTTATTTATTGTACTTTTCGTGCTGAAGCCGAACGGCGGACCCTGCTGCCGTTGATTGATTGCTTGCGTCGGGAGGGAACAGAGTTAGTTGCCAGGCGGCTCGGCACGAACAGAGCTCGACACCTCAAAGGGCAAGGGCAAAAGCACAGGGACTGGCCGCTGTCCGGCTCATCATCAATCACATTGTCACCCCCAAAGGCCGCTCTCCACCTTTCCACCTTGCACCTTCTAGCCCTTTCTTCCCCTGCACCTCCCATACCCTTTCACCCTCCCTTTCATCCCTTCCCGCTCCTACCCCGGGCCAGCGTACGCCCGGTGTCATCCGTCGCAACAACACCAGGTAAGGCTGCATGAAGCATCAACCGAGCGGTGCTGACAACAGTCCCCATCAGTAATTAGGCCCATCCCACCCGCTTCCCTTCCGGCTTATTCTCGCACGAGCCACGCTTTCCCTCACAGCCTTCTCCCCCTCCTAATCCCGTCCCTCTCTTGCGCTTTTTTGCTTTCACTCGCAATCGCACCTCGCTTCCTCTGATCCCCGCCTATACGCTGTTGCCGCACCGTCCCCCTGCCCTCTTTGTCAGTCCTCCCGTCCTCGTCTGCCCCCCGTCCCTCGATCTCCCGCCGTCCCTCGCTGTGTGAGCGCCATCCGCCCCGCAGACCGCCACAATGGGCGCATGCATGTCGTCCGCCGGGCCCGTCTCGCCCGAGGAGGAGGAGGCCCACCGCGTCAACAAGCAGATCGACAAGGACCTCAAGGAGAAGCAGCAGGAGCTCGCAAAGGAGGTAAAGGTCCTCCTGCTCGGGTCGGGCGACTCGGGCAAATCAACCATCCTCAAGGTGCGCTGGCTGTCTCTGGCGCTTGATGACGGGAACTGATGATGCACAACAGCAAATGCGGCTCATCCACCGTGTACCCTTCAGCCAGAACGAGATCGAGAGTTTTCGCCAGCTCGTCTTCCAAAACCTCCTCGAGGGTATGCGCCTCCTACTCGAGGCTGCAGAGCTGCTGGACATCAAGATCGGGCCTGAGCAGCAGGTGCGTGCGCTCGTGATGCCGTCGAGCATGTTCTGACGCCGGGCTCTAGGACAATATCGCCATGATCGAGCACGCCGCTGACCTGCGAGACGACCAGGCATTCCCGCCAGAGTACCTGGAGCCGCTGAACAATCTCTGGAACGATGCGAATGTCCAGAAGACGTATGAGCGGGGGAACGAGGTTGCCCTGCCCGAAAAGTGTGTCCTTTTCCCCACCTCAGCGCATACATCTGCTAATTACCGCTACAATGACAGCCTACAATACTTTTACTCCTCCCTCTCCCGCGTCTTCGCCGCCGACTTCAAGCCCACAGAGCAGGACATCATCCGCTGCCGCGCGCGGACGATCGGCATCCAGCAGACGCAGTTCAAGCTCAAGGGCCACACGCTGCACATGATCGACGTCGGCGGGCAGAAGAGCGAGCGCAGGAAGTGGATACACTGTTTCCAGGACGTGACGACGATTTTGTTCCTCGTCAGCTTGAGCGGGTACGACCAGTGCCTCGTGGAGGACAAGGATGCTGTGCGTAGCGTGGCTTGCTATTTCCTAGATGATGGCGCTAACCCTTTGTAGAACCAAATGCTCGACGCGATGGCGATCTGGGACTCCATCTGCCACTCGCAATGGTTCAAGCAGACATCACTGGTGCGTCACATACGCGCAGGCAGTGCCTGCGGTCTGACCATTCCCGCAGATTCTTTTCCTGAACAAGGTCGATCTGTTCGAGGAGAAGATCAAGACATCGCCCGTCAAGACGTTCTTTGCGGACTACGAGGGCGCAGCGGGCGACGCAGAGGCAGGTAAGGAGTACTTCAAGAAGCGCTTCGTGAAGCTGTCTGTGAAGAGCAACCGGGTGAAGGAACGGGAAATATACACACAGTGCGTGGCTGAACGTGTTCACATACATCGTGGTGCTCATTAGTCCGCACAAGCTTTACGAACGCTACGGATACGGAGCTGCTGCGGGTTGTCATGGCTGCTGTAGAAGGTACGTTCTATGATCATAGCAATGTTGTGGCGCCTGCTAACACTTGCTGCAGAGTACGTCCCTTTCTCTAATTCTTCCCTTCCAGGTTCCTCTTTGCACTTCCTCTCCTTTGCATTTGGCCTCTGCTTTTGCATTTCCTCCGCACGCACATTCCGGACCCGAGCTCATGGTCGCTTCAAGCACGGTTCTACGGACGAACCTTACCAAGGCTGCGCTCATCTGAACAAGATGCCCGCGCGCCTCCTTGTATATCCCTTCGACGCCGACTGTACCATCACCAACACTACACCGACCACTTCGTTCTTTTGGCTTTCGGCCCGCCTGTCTCGGGCCCGCGTTTATTCCCCGGCTTTCACGCTTACAACCAGTCCTTGCCACCTTCAACATTCTTCGCCCGCACCGTCTGCGGTCGCTTTCTATCTCTTCACTTGTGCCTGTCTTGTCGCGTATAACGTAATGGTCTCACGAGTCCGTTCTGCTATTCTTATCTCATGCAACACGACATTCCATTGCCCTGCCGTTACCCTCGCGCGCCCGTCTCCGTGCTTCTGCTCCGTGCCTGCCTCGTGCGTCGCACCGTGCAGCATGATCGTCACTCAGAATGTGAGAGCATTCCGCGTGGGTTCTGTGGGTTGATGCCAATGACGGACGATGATGGCCAGATGCGCGGCATTCTTCTGTGATGGGCATTTCCGAGCAGCAACAATCCGGCCGCACTTGCCGCGGCTGGCTTGTTCGGCCTCGTGTCCATCTCCGTCATCGCAAGCTTATTGGTCCCTGGGTGAGTGGAGCTTGTGCTCTCCTTAGCCGATCCGATGGCTCTGGACTTATCTTCCCGTTTTAGATCGTGGAGAGAACCCTTGCACACTCCCATTGTCAACTCACCCTGTTTCGGATTTCTTTTTCAACCGGCCCAAAACGAAATCGCAACGCCTCGTCGTCATATGCCTGACTCCTATACACCGTGCGGTCCGGACGGGAGGGAACCGTGGTGTGTGTTGCCAAGCTGATGACGATCTGCTGGCCCTCGTGGCTGTTTCATGTTTCCTGTTCAACTCACTCCGATGATCCCTCACGCTGATTCCCCTCTGCCACTCCATGACCCGTTCACGCGCTCGTTTCCATACGCTCGCTCGCTTATGCTTGTATCACTATTGCATTTGGCAAATTCTATTTCTTAGCTACTTCCGCCCCGGCGGTCCGCGCCAGACCGCGCAACTGCATAAGAGTCCAGCCAGGCTTGTGCCTCGATACACGGGACCAGCCAGAACGCTTCTTCTGAGAAGACGACGCGTGGGATGCGGCTTACTGCATTGGGAACCGGCTGTGCGCTGATTATCATTCATCAAGATGGCATTGAGAATATCGGGAAGTCCGGATTTGGCTCCGGAATTCTGTATTGCGGGCCGGAGGCTGGGCGCCGGGAAGGCAAAAGTCTGTGGCTCCTCCACATGGGGAAAGAATCCCTGTCGGCCCGTGCTAGGTGCCCTAAGTAAGGGTGAACAATGGACTTTGTACCCTTGCGAACCCCCATTTCAAGGCACCAACATTTGACAATGGGCACTTAGGAGATAGGGGCTATACGTGCGCTCAGGTGCAGCAGAATGCATTCGGCGGAATGCACGCGCGTATCCCAGAGTTGGCATCAGCATGAATTCGCGCGTAGAAGCGACCTGATCCGCGGCGAAGCGTGTCTCGCCCTGATGTTGAAGGAATTCTACTGAATTCTGCCACCGTTACCACACTACAGCACACCGCTACCGGCCAGAAGACAGACGCAGAAGATGGCTTCGACATGATTAGACTTGACGATTGGCTCGGTCCCCCCAGTTTCTCACCCTATTCAGTGATGATCGAAACGCGCTTCTTCCGGACCGGTTCCGCGACGCTCTTCGCCTCAGCGCATGTGGGCAATTTGCTGAGCACAAATCCTTTTTTTGCTTGTCAAGTCGGGCCATACAACAGGTCCCAGCAAGCGCCCGCCTGATTTCGGACGGGAGGAAGAAAATTGCGCCTTATTCTATACCCTTCTTGCAGGCAGTTAGGTCTGCCACATCTAACACAAGGATCTTTGGAACGGCCATCCGCGGCGCTCTGTAAATCAGCAAGGGGAGGCTTCCGCTTCTCTGTTACAGCATGTCCTCCCCCATCTGTAGTTCGTGCGCTGTATGTGCGCCTGGCGTCGGCTATGAAACATTTTAAGGGGCTGCCATGCGGACCAGTCTACGCATCCTCGTGAATAACCCAGTAGAAAGACGGCGGGTTGTAAGGCATTACCCTTTACGGGTCAGAAACCTGGTTCTTCCTGCACTTCTCTTCTTTCTTGCCCAAGCCGGGAAGCAAATCCGGCCTCCTCACTAGAAGTCTCTTCCAGGACGACTTTCCGATATCAAGTGTCGACGGCTGGTGCTGCAGTTTCGTACGGATCCGTGTAGATGGCTTGGATGCTGAGTGCGCGGTCAACCCATATATTGCCGGTACACCACACCATGCGTATAGGTCATCGTCCCGTTTTTCCGCAACAGTTTATACGGCAGGCGTCGGACGACCGGTAGCAAGAAATTGCATCTCATGGTCGACAAAATATGCCACCGCTTGTTGCTGGTCTGCAGGGTGTGCAGGCCTGTATGGTCGGTCGCGCCAACTGTGCGTCTCTCGAAAGACAGGTTTCGTAGCTGAGGGAAGATGGATCGCAGAAAGTCTTCCAGCTCATCTGGAGCATCCATGTCGAATGGCGCGCGGCCGATATCGAGTGAATGGAGAGGTGAATGGAGAGAGATGCCGGGCGTCGCTTGAGGGTCCATGTTGTCGTTATGAGGGTTCGTGAGATCGAGCGGTAATGTCAATGATAGCAAGTGCGAACACTCTGCCAGTCGCCGAAGACCACGACAGCTGACACGCGCCGCTCGTTCGTCTTGTGTCGTGGACATGAACAATCGTACTTCTCGCTCCTTAGGCTTGACGTGGAGATGTTTCAGCAGGGGCCACGAGTTGACAATGTCGTCAATTTCGTCGTCGGTCAGTCCAAAGCCATCGCACACGAATTCGAAATCTTCCATAAGAGAACATTGAAGCACAGGCCTAAACCGGAGCCAGGATTCGGTTACACCTCGTGCCGCTGGATGCAGCCTCAGGCAGCGAAGAGACGCTGCGTGCTTCAATATCGCCGGGACAAATGGAGAGAGCAAGAGAGCCCCATCGCCCATGGAACGTGCCCCGTTCATTTCAACATCGATGTTTTCTAACTTGGTGGAGGCAATAGACATCAGAACCTGGCACAGATTGCCCGACCAGTATGACGAACTCGTGAACTTCCTGAGGACCTTGAAGCCTTCGTCGCTGAAGTGTATGGCAGCATCCCCGTAGGAGGCAGGAAAGATGAGATCGAGCTCCTGTAGTTGCGGGAGCGATGACAAGGTGCAGAGTAGATCGCCGGGAATCCACGCGGTTTTGATCCGTACAAGTTCGGGATGCCAATGAAGTACTCGGCAGAGCGCCTTTGAGATCTCTTGAATTCCTAGGGCGTCGGTTGTTGACCATATGAGCGTGAGTTCGAAGACATCGAGATGTTGAGGGTTTCGTTCGAAGGCATTGAGGAATTTGACAAAGGGGCGCCAGTTTATTGTACCGTCGCCGGATTCGCAGCGAGGGATCATCTCGTTGATAAACACCTTTGTGACTCCTGGCAGTAGATAGGCGGCATAAGAATCGTTTTCTGAAACAGTTCCAGAGCCGAATGTGATGGATGCGAGGTTGGGAAAGAGCTCGGATGGAGAGTAATGTTCCGTGAAGAACTCGAAGCCGGATCCTTGGATGTCCAGTGCTCGGACTCGAGCCAGGTATGAGTAGGCTCGCGGTATAAGCTTGGGCTATGTTCATCACAAAATCATGTCAGAGAGCGGATGAAATGGATGGAAGGCAGCATTACTGTTCCGGATATCTGTCGACCTTTCGGAGGGGGATCCAGCAGGGGTCGAATGTATCGGATGTCATCCAGCTTCCTCCACACAGTATCCATCGTCATGTCAAAGAGAACATGACAAGTCCGCCCAAGTTTCACAGCAACGTAGGGATCCAACCACAATAGGATAAGTTCCACGATGTCGGGTATGCGCAGTGCACGATGCATCCCTTTGCCAGGGATGCTTGGCGTAAGTTGGCCAGACTGCTGCAGCCGCCGCTGCTGGCGTGCGAGCCGTTCCTCTTCTAGCTTGACACGCTCGTTCAGAAATGAAGACATGGGTATGAGAAGATCCAGATCTGCTACGCGAGAGGAAGAATAGTAGCACGACAAGTGTTCAGTCGTACTGACCGCGAAATACTCACATTGGAGTAAAGTGCTGCACGTGCCAAGTCATTGGACCCTGACGGGAATCCCCGCATAATAACTGCATCGCCTAGCGCCGGAAATGCGCATAACGCGCTTGGCTGAACACGACTCATTCGAGGCGCGCAGCCTCTGCGCACCTTCTGCCTATAAAAGGCAGTGTTTGTTCGCTTTGGGCGGGCATTCACACTTTCGCTTTACCACCACCAACGTCAGTTAACAAACCACAAAAGTACGAGTCATGTCCCACACCGTCGAGATCAACGCGAGCGAGCACCCTGTCTCCTCTGTAACCGTCTACCAACACCGCGCAGAGGTAGTGCGCAACTTTGCTATCGAACTTGAGGTATGTTGATCTCACCCCTGCTCAAGATGAGTCCTTTACGCCCTTCGGTAGGCTGGCCAGTCCGAGGTTCAGATCACCAAACTCCCGTCATGCATGGACGAGTCCTCCCTTCGTGTCGACGGGCTGGGCAACGCCGTGATCTTCGATGTCATCTACGAGCGTCTCACTCCCGAGCGCAACATCCCCAAAGCGAGCAGCGAGAAGGTGCAAGAGATCGAGACGCAGCTCGCTGCGCTCAGGCGCGAGCTGAAGGTTCTCCAGTCACAAACCACCGTACTGGACGACTTCTCGCACACCCTCACGGCGAAGGACGTCAGCCCCGCTCAGCTTGTCGAGTTCCTGGGGTTGCTCAGCGACAAAGGAGGTGTGTTGAATGAGAAGGTGGAGGACGTGCAGAGGAAGATCAAGGACAAGGAGGTTGCGCTGGCTGTCGAGAGGCGAGGGCAGGTTCCCAGCGAGGAGGCGACCAAGCTGGCCACAAAAGTCACTGTGGTCGTCCTCGCGGAGCAGGAGGGGAAGGCCGAGCTGACTGTCACATATGGTGCGTTTCTGCCGCTCAGTTGAAGAGAATCTCGGCTAACACTGCAACAGTGGTCTCGAACGCCGACTGGAGCCCGCTTTACGACCTACGCGCAACGGTCGATGCTAGCGGCAAGGACGCGACATCCATTTCGCTGAATTACCGCGCGTCCATCACCCAGATCACCGGCGAAGATTGGAAGGATGTCGCGCTCTCCCTCTCCACGACATCTCCTCTGGCCGGCGCGCAGATCCCACAACTCAACGCGCAGCGCATCGGCGCGCCATTCATTCGTGAGCAAAACAGGACTCGTAGTTTCAAGAAGTCCTTTGGGGGCGGCGGATTCGCTGTGGCGCCGGGAGCCCCTCCGCCACCGGCGCCCATGATGGTGTCAATGGCGGCGGCACAGGTAGCACAACAGCAGTCACTCTACTCTGACTTACAAGCCCCAAAGCCATTCATGGTTGTCCCCACTGCGCATGCAAGAGAGGGCGCAATCTCGGCGAACTTCTTCATCGAGGGCCTGTCCAGCATCCCATCCGACGGAACGACACACAAAGTCGCGATCGCCGTCCTGGATCTCACCGCGAAGCTCGAGTGGATCGCGGTGCCAAAGCTGAACACGTCGGCCTTCCTGCAGTGCCAGATCACCAACTCGTCCAACTACGTCCTACTTGCCGGACCATCCAACGTCTTCCTCGATGGCTCTTTCGTCGCGAAGTCTCAGATACTCTACGCATCCCCGCAGGATACTTTCTCCTGCTCGGTCGGCGTAGATCCGGCGATCCGAATCACCTACCCGCCCGTGAGCAAGAAAGCGCGCATACAAGCAACCGGGTCGATATTCAACTCCTCGAAACTCGACTCGACGCTGTTTACCCAGCGCATCAGCATCAAGAACACGCGCCAGAGCTCGGTCAAGCTGCTCGTGCGCGACCAGGTGCCCGTCAGCGAGGACCAAAAGTTCAAGGTCGACGTGATTGAGCCAAAAGACCTCGGCGTGGCCAAGGCGGGTGACGAAGTCAAGGTGTCCCAAGAGGCGATCTGCTATTGGGCGAGGAAGGACTGGGATGTGGGCGACAAGGGCACGGTCAATCTCAGCAGCTTGAGCGAGGTGGTGCACAAGAGCAGCCAAAGTATTATTCCCGACGGACAGGTGGAGTGGGTGGTCAGCCTCGGCCCGGGCAAGGGCACGGAGCTCGTGCTTTCCTGGGAGGTTGCCGCTCCGCAGGGAGAGAAGTGGGAAACTCGCGGATGAACTAGCTGCGAGAGTCTGAACTGGTAGTACTGTAGTGTGCAGGTATCTAGTTCAGATAGTGATCTTCCGTAATGTATCTCGTATACCGCAACTGATACTCTGCCATTGTGGAAGGCACTACTAGCAGCTTAGCACAGAAGGGCAACCAGCGCTGCTGTAAATTTCATCTCCTTTCGGGTGATGACGTCATCCTTCGCTTCCGGAGCTCGCTCCGGTTTTCCGGGACGCGTCGATACCCTGAGCTGAAGGTGGAAGGCGCATGAGGCGATAGCCCAGTCACACAGCTTCAACCTTGTCCCTATCTTTGTCCTGACCTTTGTCCGCGAAACGAAAGGATGGACGAGGATGAGGAGTTTCAGGCGTAACCCATCTTTCATTTGCATGTTGATCTAATGCTGAATACATGCGCATAGTGCGATAGCCGCGAGCCTTGCAGAAGCGGAACGCCAACGAGCGCGCGCTGGGCCACAGCGGAACACCGATATTATCGATCTTACCGATGACAACTCCGCGTCTGACGATGAAGAGGCAATCTTCGAGCGCGAACTTGCCCTCGCCCTGGAGGCATCTAAACAAGCTGCTTCTGCTATTGCGTCTGTACCTTCTTCTGTTGCTCCTGCTCTGTCCCTGCCTAAGGCTTCTGCTCGCGCTGCACCGCGCGCGGTGTCATCATCTGCTTCTCCTGCCGTTAGTCCTGCTCCGAGTCAATCTGGGTCATCCATCTCGTCAAGCTCGGCTCAACCGGCTCCTGCGGTTCAGCCAGGTCCCATGGCGGGTTTCCTCAGCGACCGGGCGAAGCTGGAGCAGGAGCGGCTGGCACGCCAGAAGCGGCATCTAGACGAGCGCGCAAGTCGGAATGGTACCAAGCGACCGCGAACCGAATCTCCTCCGCCATCGTCTTCCAGTCCTGCCAGCTCGCCGGAAGTCAAACGAACTGCGTTGCCCAGTGTAGCAGAGAAGACTGTCGACCCCAATCACGGCTACTTCTGGGATGGCGAGATACGCCAGACTGGAAATGCGCATGTCAAGATCGATCCTAAACGACCTCGCTTTAATATAACGGATATTGTGTCACCTGTATGCGCGCAGTTCCGTCGATTGGATTTGTCGCTAAGCTCTTGAGAAGACTTCAGATCTCGAATTCGTCCTCTTATCATCCTACTGCACTGATACCCCATGGCTTACCACTTTCCTACCTATCGATGTAAGTCTTATATGTCGATGGGTGCTTGCCACTAATGCGAGATATAGAGACCCCTTCTCCTGGTTGTGGACCCGGATCACGATCAGCGGTCACACGCGGGTCTGAAACATCTCGGAATCGGTGACTGGCTGCGTGTTACCCCTCGAATATGGCAATCGAGGGGCGTGATGCATATCAAGGTATGCGAGAGTATGTCGTCCTGTCTTGTAATCCTGTGCTGATCAATGTGGGCATCTGCAGTTGATGCTTGTAAGGGCCTTCTTTTCTGAATCAACTGCATGCTAATCCCGGGACAGCTCTTCCACAAATCTGGCCGATTACGAATCGTCCTTCCAACTGCGAACCTGGTAGACTATGATTGGCGCGATATCGAGAATGTGCTTCAGTTTCATTCATAACACCATTGCGTATCTAACAAAGCACGCCAGACCGTATTTGTCCAAGACCTTCCCTCCATCCACGATCCGTCAGCGGAAGATCCTCAATCGCACGACTTCCCAACCTACCTCTGGGGCGTGCTCAAGTCATTGAACGTACCTGCTGGCCTGCTGAACCTCGTCAACACCGGCTACCACAGTCTCCCTATTCAGTCGCTGGCAGATCTGCAGAACAAGTGGGATTGGAGTAAGGTGAAAGCGAAACTGGTGGCAAGCGTGGCGGGAAACTATGAGGGTTGGTACAATGTGAGGATGTATGGGCATCCGAGGTTGGCGGCGGTCATCAGAGATATTGGCGCCCCACCCAAGAAGGGGAAGCAGCTGAATATCGAGTGTCAAGTAAGCCCTTGTGACCGCACTGCAATTAATCAAGTTAACTTGTGTTTCAGGGCTCTTCAGTGGGCAATTATACGACGCAATATCTCAACGAAGTGTACAAGTCATGCTGCGGGACGGACCCCATCTCATGGATCGACACGCCGAAAGCACGGCTGTCCAAGCTCCCTTGGCCACCAGTCAAGATCCTCTTTCCAACCTTGCAGACTGTCGATGAATCTGTGTTTGGTCGAAATGTGAGTCATGTTATCCATGATCAAGATGATGAGAACTAATGTTTGGGCCCTGCAGGGTGGCGGGTCGTTCTTCTGCAGGAAAATGTACTGGCACAAAGCTGGGGCGCCGAAGCAGCTGTTTCATAATGCGAAGGCTAAAGACGGGCCGGTATTGATGCATACCAAGGTGACTTTCACCGCTTCGTGCTGTATTCCGTTGCTGACGAATTGTCAAGATGATCGTCGGTACCTACCGGACTGGCTCGCTGATGATGACCCGTCCTACGCCTCTCGCCCTTCCCACCAACGGCAAAGGGAAAGGCAAAGAGAAAGTCGAAGTGATCGTCCTAGACAGCGAGTCCGATGACGAAAGTGAGAGCGACACTGAGCAAGAAGGAAGCACGACGGAGGATGAATGCGGCGAAGGTGCCGAGAGAGGACCTGAGGCGTGGATCTATGTGGGCAGCCATAACTTCACGATGGCGGCGTGGGGGAGCGTTAGCGGTTCCATCTTGGCACCGAAACTGAATGTGGGCCGCGTGGATGCCTATCATAGAGTATGCGCTGATTCAAGGATTGTGACAGATAGCGAACTTCGAGATGGGGATCGTGGTCCCCATCAAGGACAAGAAGGAGCTGGAGAAGCTCGTGCCCTGGGAACAGCCGCCGAAGCGGTATGGGCCAAACGATGTTCCTTGGGTAAGCTTTCCAGCGATGCATTTAACGGTGTCAGACTGATAATCCGGTGCAGATGCAGGAGGAGCATAGAAACCAGGACGAGCCCACATGGCGGCAGCTAGCTGCGACAGACTGAGGGACAACCGCATTTCATATCTAGATGCCATGACTGGCCTGACACCTGCGCGTCTTATCACAGCAAATTGTAGCCATACACATTCCTGAACTAGAGACGCCGTAATGCCGCTTGCCGGCCGGATAATTCGTCGTGCCTTCTGCCGTGGATTGATAATAAGAAGAGTGCGGAAGAAAGATAATGCGCGTGCGGGGACCCCACTGCCCGTCCCGTAATACACGCGGGGTAAACGGATCACGCGTTGTGCTCCTTCTCGCCGTGCTGCCATAACACAGAGTATATATATTACCCACGACGGGATGGACAGCCCGGACGGCGACCTGCTCTCGTTCTCGGCGTCTCTTCTGTTCGTGTTTTGGCCAACGGCGTATTGCTGTCCTCCCTAGGCGACGACTCACACGACAGCGACAGCAACACCCGCACCCTCAACGGCAACAATGGCGTTTGTATCCTCACTCTCCTCGCTCTCCTTCTACCCGCTCTTCACCCTCTCCAACCTCTTCCTCGCGCTCCTCCTCTTCATCGCCGCATTCTTTCTGCATGACTGGAACGTCCGCCGGCGCATGCCGCCCGGTCCCACGCCGAACCCACTCTGGGGCAATACCGCCGAGATCATCAAGCCCAAACCGTGGATCAAGTTTGCCGACTGGGGCAAGCAATATGGGCCGATCATGACCGTGTGGATTGGGCGCAGGCCCACGATTGTCATCAACGACCCGGTGATTGCGGTTGAGCTCATGGAGAAGAGGAGCAATATCTACTCGAGCAGGCCGAGGATGGTCATCATGGGCGAGTTGGGGACGAACAACGACGGGTGCGCCGACTTTGTCTCTTTATTCCTACTTACACATGTTAATAAATGTACCAGGATCTTGACGATGCCGTATGGCGAGAAATGGCGCAAGCACAGGCGTTTGCTGCATATGGGGCTCATGACCAAGGCGCTGAATACGTACAAACCAATCCAGGAGCTCGAGAGCAAGCGTATGGTCTGGGATATGGTGCGCACACCGGCAAAGTACGAGAGCCATCTGGACCGGTATTCGACCAGTGTGGTGCGTCCGATCAGTCGCTCGCAGAGGAAAGCAGGATGCTGAACCACACGCAGGTCGTCCTTGTGGACTACGGCAAGAGGGTAGATAGCCCTGAAGACCCGCTGGTCAAGAACGTCCTGACAGCCATGCAACATGCTGCTATGCTTAACGTGTACGTGCTCTCGATCATCATACATAATGCCCCACTGACGAGTCGACCAGTCCCGGCAAGTTCTTGGCTGAAACGTTCCCCATCCTATCGAAGGTGCCCGCCTTCCTAGCTCCCTGGAAACAGGCGATTCTGGACCGTCGCGTGCAAGGTCGCGCCTTCTTCGGTGGCCTGGCGGACACCGTCAAAGCCAAGATGGACAAGGGCGAGGCCCCCGAGTCCTTCACAAAGCACTTGTGGGAGAAGCGGTCCGAGTTCCCGATGTCCGACATGGAGTTCTCCTTCCTCTCCTCGGCGCTGTTCGGCGCGGGAAGCGACACGACGGCGAGCACCCTGGCTAGCTTCATACTCGCCTGCACCGCCTTTGGACACGAGTGGATCCCGAAGGCGCACGAGGAACTCGATAGGGTTATCGGCCGGGACAGGACCCCCTCGTTTGCCGACCAGAAGGACCTGCCATATATTGATGCCGTCGTGAAGGAGACGCTCAGGTGGCGGCCAGTGGCCGTTCTGGGTGGCACGCCGCACGCCAACACAGAGGTACGGAACAGCTCTACGCGCGTCTTTATGCAGATCATCTGATACGCACACAGGACGACTATTACAATGGCTATCTGATTCCGAAGGGCTCTACGTGCGTATATATGCGGACCATCTGATATGCACATATGCTAATAGTGCATGGTGACAGTATTCTCGGCAATCTCTGGGGCATCCACTTGAACGAGCAATACTTCCCTGACCCGCACCACTTCTACCCCGACCGTTATCTGGATCCTAACCGCCCCGACTATCCTCACCCCGCCGGACACTCTGCGTTCGGCTGGGGTAGGCGCGTTTGCCCCGGCGAAGGCCTCGCGCTCAACTCGCTCTTCATGACTATCGCGCGCTTCCTGTGGGGGTTCAATGTCGCCAAAGCGAAGGATGCGAATGGGAAGGACATCGATGTTGATATCTTCGACGTACGTCTTTATTCGGACCATCTGATGCGCGTATATGCTGACGCGCGTACTAGTACACCGACGGTTTCAATACGCGCCCCAGGCCGTTCTTGTGCAGCATCACGCCTCGGGGACCTGAGTTTGTGGAGATCATCAAGCGCGAGGCGGAGGAGGCGGACAGGGAGCTGCGGGAGAAGTACATTAACGACGATGAGCTGTGAGGGGCTGGGCGGCCGGTGCATGCACAGGTGTTGTAGTGAGCATATCGTGCAGAACGATTTTGGCGCGTGTGAATGTCATGTCATGTACCGAGAGCCAGATTTGTCAATCACGTGATTTGGTGGACGTCATGAATCTTCGGACATGTTCTTCCTTCCCATTACGACGCGCGCCCGCCGGCCACCCAACTTTCGCTCACCATCCCAGCGGGGGAAAATGGGGTGAAGGGAGCGTCGCGACCTGATCCGGTGCACGTTCGCCCTCTTTTACACCGTCCCCGTCTCACCAACAGGACTGATCTCTGTCTCTCCTTCGTTCCTCTCTTTTCGTCGACTGACCGTATATCTGACATCTGAACAACAAGAAAATGGGTAGAAGCTTCCCTCAACGATCTGCATCTGCACCTCAGGTCGGGCGCAACTATCGCGGTACGCGTTTTTCCATTGGCTCAACAAGCTATGGTTACTTAATGGTTCGCAGCGATTGGCACGGGGAAGATGGTACGGCGCGCAGCGACGGCTTCCACGACGGCTCAGAGTAGAGGTCAGACACTTCATCGGGTCATCAATGATTATGGCTGATGTCTTGGATGATGTTCTTCCGGCAGGTGCTGAGGATGATGAAGCTAGTGAGGAAAACGCGCGTTCGACATCCGGCGCCGACAGTGAGGCTACGCCACGCCGCCGCTCGGCGCGTATCCGTAACAGCACCAGTACGCGACTACTTCTGCTCTCCTACCCGTTTCCGCAGCAAGGTTCTAATATGAGTCACAGGGAACTCTCGGACCAGATCCGTCTCTATCAAAGCGCGCACCATCGTCTCTAAAGGCACAACGCGTGTCCTCCGCAGCGCGTACTCTGCGCAACGGGACGCGTCTCCTGTGGTCCAAGCTTCTTCTGGCGACGAGGGCGACTACCACACGGAGAGCGACTCGGACAGTTTCTCAGAGAATGCCGCCTCCAGCGATGGAGAATACAAACCCTTGCCCCGTCGTAGGCGACAGCTCAGGCTCGAGCCTGTCGAGATTTACAACCGTCCCGCCGCCAAGTATGATAGGAACATCAAGGAGGACGCCCCTCGCCGGTCCAAGCGGATGACCGATAACAAGAAGAAGGAACGCGCAGTGATTAGCGATGACGATGAGGATGAAGACGACGAGGATGAGAACGACGAAGATGCTAGTGGAGAGGACGGGGACATTGACGGCGATGATGACTTTGAAGCTGGCGACGAGGACGCCGACGACGACTACGAGTCTGATGGATCCGAAGATGTCGACAACACCCGGAAGATGCCGAACTCCCTTGTCGTTACTACGCCTGCCAGCGCGTCCGGGAAGTCTGATATGGAATTCGATGATGTGGACGAGGTCACCGCCGCAAGCCACGACGCGCTCAAGGCGCACATCCTCGCCGGCGCGGTCTTCACGAACGTCGATAAGCCGTGGAAGGCGCTTGTGAAAGCCCACAAGGATAAGGTCAATGGAGCTGACCCGCCCTGGGTCTGGCAGGGCAGAGTGCCTAGTAAGGGCATCGTTTTCAAGAAAGACGAGAATGGGCGCGAATATGTGGTCAACCATACGAAAGAGAAGGAGGAGATGCCCTGCCCTGGACCGAAGGCTCATCGCAACAAGCAGAACTGGCCGACGAAGCTCTATGACGACAAGATCCATGAGGGTCTCGCCTGGCTCGACAGCCGGAAGCGTCTTCAGAAGGTCATGAAACATCCGGAGAAGGCGGTCGTCTGGGAACTGAGGCGAAAGTACGAGCCAGGGCCATCTGCGGAGGATCGCCAGCGTGCCCACAGTGCCAGTGAGCGCCAGCGTGCCAAGCTCAGAGAGATGGAAGAGGAGAGGCAGGATCATAATGAGGAGCTGTTCAATGCGGGGTAGTACGTACTTTCCGTTTCGAGATGCGCGCTGGTCACTTACGTTAAGCGCGCTGCCAGTTACGGTCGCCAGGGAGGGTTGATCATTGAAGAGCTCCTCATGGAACTCGTTGTCGACAACCCTTCCTATGCGCCATTCAACAGGAAGGACTTCATTCATCTCGTTCTGGTGCCCGAAGCAGTGGTCATCTTGATGAAGCTCCGCTTCCAGATCAAACCAGCGGCCGCGAAGCAGCTGTTGAAGGATAGTAGGGAGTACGGTGAAAGGAAGTTTCCTCTCCGCCCCCAGAATCGCCGCTGATGACGAAATGCTGCAAGAACACGTTTCCTGTCAAGAAATAAAGACGTGTTGTACTTTCCAAATGTAGCAGTTAGAGAGCCAATCACCACGGCGGATTTATGCGTTCCAGGGGTCCGAAGAAGGACAGCCACCACGTTCGTGTGCTGATCCTGCACCGCCCCACGTACCATACCGTTTGGCGGGGACAGCGAAAGCTTCAAGTTATTGCCGTCACTTCCCAACGCGGTCCCTTGCTTCTCGAGCACCACACGGCGAACGAAACGAAACGATTCAGCGCGCTTAACTGCTCTGCTTTCAATTGCTGCGCTGTACACGCGCGAGGACAGTCATCTACTGCCCATTACAGAAGGCGCAGAGTGCTCAGCCCAGCGCATCAAGGATACCCGCCCCCTTCCACGTCGTCGTCCCAACCGCACCCCGTCGCGACCAGCACAGTACCCAAACGAGCACGGATGGCAGGCACGCACGTCCGCGTCCGCCCCGGGACAGTCGTCAAGGCCGGCCCGTACGTCGAGGCGATCGAGGCGTTCCCGGACCTTGTGCTTGCGCATGCGCAGTCGGAGGAGTTCCGCGCGCTCAGCCAGGCATTCATGATGATTATTGTGAGCGAGATTGGGGATAAGACATTTCTGATGTGCGCCGTTTTCATTCCCTGGCTTGCGTTGTGCGCTGCTGACGAGGTTGGGAATGGTGCAGCGCAGCGATATTGGCTATGCGCCACCCGAGATGGACCGTCTTCCTGGGCGCGTTCGGCTCGCTCGTGGTCATGTCGATCCTCTCCGCCGAGCTCGGCCACCTCCTCCCGGCGCTGTTCATCCCCAAGCGCTGGACGCAAGGTGCAGCAGCAGTGCTCTTCTTCGTCTTCGGGGCGAAGATGGCGCAGGAAGGGTTCCAGATGTCCTCTGGCAGTGAGAAGATGCGTGAAGAGCTGGGCGAGGTCGAGCTGGAGCTGGCGAGAGTAGGGGACGGAGCGGACGTCGTTGCTTCCACTCCGGTTGCGGGGGCGGAGGAGGCCGCCGTGGGAGGGGGGATGGACACGAAGGGCACGGGGGTGAGGGAGGGCGCTGCGAACCTCGCCAAGCTCGTGTTTGGCCCTGTGTTCGTCCAGGCGTTCGTCCTCACGTTCCTGGCCGAGTGGGGGGATAGGAGCCAGATCGCCACTGTTGCGCTCGGGGCGGCTCATGTGCGTTTTTACGCGTACTCGTCTGCGTGAGAGCGGCGCTGATTTAGGCATACACATGCAGAACGTGTATCTCGTCACGGTCGGAACCGTCATCGGCCACTCGGCATGCACGGCGCTGGCGGTACTGGGCGGGCGGTACATCTCCACCAAAATCTCCGTGAAGCACAGTACGCCTCTTCTCTCCGTCTTCCTCCATGTATTGTGCTGACCCGCACACAGTCACCCTGGGCGGCGCGGCGCTCTTCATCATCTTCGGCTTCATGTACACGTACGAGGCGTATAACGGCGAGCCGTTGAGCCTGCCGGACCTGCCGCTGAGCAGCTTCCCGGGAGTGGGCGACGCAGCGGAGGCGCTGCCGGGTGTTGCGGGCTGAAGGCCGGGATCTGCCCGCCTGCAGTGACTTGAAGTTGCGGGTCGGGCAGCAGCTGCGGCGTACATACTGGGATGATAAGTTATTGTCCGCGTTTCTGTAAAACGCTAGGTAGAGCGCTATGTATAGAACCCCATCCTCTGGCTCTTGGCGCATTGTCGGTTGTCGCCTTACATCACCCATCGCATAACCGTGTCAGCATTACATTATGCATTCTGCACCCAGCCGGCAACCACCAGGGGGCGAGGCGGTGCGCCAAGCCCCACCGACGTCAGGGCCTCGAATGTGTGAATCACGTGCAGCGGAGGCCGGGAGAGCCCTGCCAATTAGCGCGTCGGAGTGCGGACTTGGCCAGGTGAGCACACGGCGGCTGGGCTGCATCTCACACACGGTCAGACGACGACGACGAGGGCGTGCTCGAGACGCACACGACCACCTGCATATACCCTGCTATCGCTGGCCGACGTCTACCTGAGCGCCTATCACCGCACCATCCACAAGTCACCATGCCGTCCTTCGCGGACCTGAAGGAGTCGCTCCTCCCCCAGCCCGCCTCCTTCTCCAAGAAGAAGAACTACCACATCCACTCCCTCCTCGGGCGCGGCACGTTCGGCAAGGTGCTGCGCGCGACGTGGGTCGTGCGCGAGCCGCATATCGACGTTGCCCTCAAGGTGATCAACAAGAAGAAGGTGAAGGGGAACGAGGAGATTGTGTTCTCGGAGATGAAGGTGCTCGAGGGGCTCGATCATCCGAATATCGTGCGTGGCAACTCTATCCCCGCTGGCTCTCTCGCCCTTCGCGGCGCTGATTGACTGATTGCCGGCACTTGTAGGTGAAATTCTACGAATGGTTCGAATCGCGCGAAAAGTACTACCTCTCCTTCGAGCTCGCCCAGGGCGGCGAGCTCTTCCAGCGCATCGTCGAGCGCGGCAAGTTCACGGAGGACGATGCGGTGCACCTGATCTCGTGCGTCTTTCCTGCTCTCTCGACCGGAGATTGTGCGCTCACGAATGGATGTACAGGACGATCTGCGACGCGATTGCGTACCTCCATGCGAGGGATATCGTCCACCGGGACCTGAAGTGCGTTCCTCTTGCCCCGCCTTGTGCATGGTGCGTCAGTGCTGATCGCGTGCATGACAGGCCGGAAAACATCCTCTACCGAACAACAGCCACCGACTCGGACATCGTCATCGTAGACTTTGGGATGTGCGCCCCTTCCCTTCCCTTCCCTTCCCCTTCCGCGTATATGTCTGACGAAATGCGCGTAGTGCAACACACCTCGACACCCCGACGCAGGAGCTGCACACCCTCGCCGGCTCGTACGGGTACGTCGCCCCCGAGGTTCTGACGGACAAGGGGCACGGCAAGCCCGTGGATATCTGGAGCATCGGGTGCGTCCCCCTTCTCTCCTTATCTACTTTCCAGGATCTGGAGCTGACGGGGGTGGGAAAGGGTCATCACGTACGTGCTGCTGTGCGGGTATGCGCCGTTCCAGAACCCGGATGAGGAGGAGATGATCGAGAAGACCGTGCACGCGGATGTGCGGTTCCATGAGCAGTACTGGAAGAACGTGAGCCAGGAAGGTGCGCGCTGCTCTTGGCATCGCAATTGTGGATAACTGCTGACGCACGCCCAGCCAAGGACTTCATCAAGACCCTTCTGGTTGTGGACCAGCACAAGCGGCCCACGATAGAGGAGGTGATGCAGCTTCCCTGGATCAAACACCACACTCCCGGAAGCAAGCTGGACGACCTTCCCGGGCTGCGCGACTTCAACGCGAAGCAGAAATGGAAACAGGCGTTCAACACTGTCAAGGCGCAGAACCGCCTCGCCTCGTTCAGCAGGGAGAGTTCGCGCACGGCGTTCACGAGCGAGAGCGGAGGATGGGCGAGCAGCTCGACAAGCCTGAATGGGTATGTCGACAGCGACGACGACGACGCCGCTTCGACCATCTCGCACCGGGCTTCGGACGCCGCACGGGCAAAGGAGAACCTGGCCAAGCTGCGCGCGGCGCACGAGAAGGACCCGGGCGCGGCGCCCGTGCCTGCGCCCGGCGAGCAGGGGGCGATGCTCGAAGTGCCCAGGCTGGCGATGAACCGCGATCAAAGGGATCGGGATCACCCGGCGGCCAAGCCGGCGGACCAGATGTCGGCTATCAAGGAGGACGACAGCCCCAAGGAAGATGCCGAGAAGGAGCCGGACGGCCCGGAGGACGGGGCGAAGCCCGAGCCAACGTTGAAAGAGGAAGACGATGTGTCCGCGACGCCCATCCAGCACTCTGGACCCACCGTCGAGCTCACACGACCCGTCGTCGATCCCGGCGCTCCGACTGCTGATGAGCGCGATATCCCAAGCGACGACGAGGACGCGTCGAGCAGCATGCCGGGGAGCTTTCACCGCCCGCCCGTAAGCAGAGGGCCGAGCGGCGAGGAGGGCATACTGCGCAAGGCGATGGAGGCGCTCAAGCTCCGGAGATGATCTGAGTGGACCTTTTCGGCCGCGGTGACGTTTTTGATTCGTTTTGATTTCGATCTGAGCTCAGTTATGCGGAGGCTGTTGTAGTCATGTACTTGATCTTCTGTCAGTTTGTTCTGCTGGTGATTTGCTAGTCCGATTTCTTGTATCTGTCCCTCTGTATCATAACACACGAAAATAGAGTTTTGCCAGTGGTGCCCGTGCGGTTACAGACTCACGGTGCATCCGCTGCGGGTGGTTCAGGTTATTGCGCACAAGTGCCCTGCCTAGAAACCTTCTCTTTCGTGCACCTTCCCACGCAGCGTGATCTGGAAGATGAGATTGTGGCAGCTCGGAAGGCCAAGAAGACGTGATGCGTTCACCTTGGATGTCAGCGTGATTCCTTCTCTTTCGGATCATTGTCACATATACGAACTCTTCATGGATAATCTCCACGACTTGAATATTTGATACGCGGGTATTGCCGGATTGTCGCATTTGGCGAGTGTTTGCCCGTCAAGCATCGATTCCTATCACGCATATTGCATAACGTCCTGGACACTTTACGGCAGGGAATATCCACGCGGCAAGCCTGCCTCGTCCGCAACGGAGGCCAGCGCCATGCTCTCTAGTCAACCCCACGGCATATATGCGCGTATACCTTGGTGGCAAGAGATTCACACGCTTGACGACATTACCATCAGCAGAATCTACCTGCTTGGCCATCTTTCGATGCCCGAAGTGAATTATCTCATATGCAGATCAACAAACGATCGACCTCTCATCGCCCAGTATCAGATTATCGATCAGCCTTGTCCTCCCGACCCACAAAGCGCCGCTCAATATGACGGGTCTGCCATCCCCGGGCGTCGTCTCCTCTGGAACAACGTCAAAGCTCTCGGGGTCGTTCATCTCCACATAGTCAAGCTTGAGCGTTACCCCTGCTTCCGAGGCGCGCACACGGGCGTCTTCGACCAGCGCGCGCGCGTGGGAGAGGGAGGCTTCACGCCCAAGGCTGGAGAGCCAGACGGACTGCGCAGCGCGTAATGCCTGCTGCAGGGTGGTGGCATATCCGCGTTCGGCGGGAGAGAGGTAGGCGTTCCGCGATGAGAGGGCCAGGCCGTCCGCAGCTCGCGCGGTGGGGACGATATGCAGCCGCTCTGGCGCTGGGTGACTCAGCAGCAAGTCCCTGCACATCCTCCTCAAGAGCAATGCCTGCTGCAGATCCTTCTGCCCGAAATACGCGCGGTCCGGCTCGACAGCGTTGAACAGCTTCGTGCATACCGTCGCTACGCCGCGGAAGAATGTGGGGCGGGTCCGACCTTCCATTTGGTGTGAGAAGCCGGCGACTTCTACAAAGGTGCCGCGTTGCTGGGCCTGGACTTGGGAGACGCCGGAGGGGTACATGGTGTTGACCGAGGGGAGGAAGATGGCGCTGACGCTGCGTGGGGGGGAGGGGGCGGCTCGGTCTGCAGAGGAGGGGGGTAAGCTGGAGGGTGGCTCGGTATGTGCAGCGTCTGGGGTGGGTAGGGAGATGCTCGTGAGGAGCTTGAGGTCGCCGGCGAGCGTGCGGGGGTAGGACGCGAGGTCCTCGTGTGGCGCGAACTGGGTCGGGTTCACGAATATTGAGAGGATCGTGTGGTCGTTTTCTTGCAAGCTTCGGCGAACTATGACATCATGGAATGATTAGCTGGATTATAAGGATAAGGAGCACTGGTGGGCGCACCGAGAGAGATGTGCCCGTCATGCAGCGCCCCCATCGTCGGGACGAACCCCACGGTCTTCCCCTGTGCTCGGGCGAGCGCGCGCCACGCTCGCATGGCGGGCAGCGACGTGAGAAGCGGGATGGATGATGATGTTTCAAGTTCATTAGGCGAGGGCGAAGGTGGGGACGTGGATGTAGAGGGCGTCGGGCCGGGGCCGCGCAGGGTGGTTGTGGTGCTGAAGCACCGGGCTGGGGTCCATCGCCCGAGCTGTCGTGTGGCTATTCGCATGGTTTTTGGTTCTGCAGAGTTTGGAAGTGACAAGTTGGGCGTGAAATGAAAGGTCTGTGGTCGTTAGTATGCGAATGTGATGGTTTGGCGGTGAGGTGCGGCCGTTGGGGAACGTCGTCCAGCGCTTGATGGCGCACTGTCCCGGCTCTGCGGGCTGGGCGTGAAATGAATTCTTCAGGACCCTTACCCGCCGATCCCGCATGACGCACAAAACACAGCCACAAATCAGGGTTCTTCGGCACAGCCACGTGCAAGGGCAAATTTCGGCGCTTGCCGCTGGTCGAGGACGAGGATCAACTTGAATCGTCGAAGTCTTTGTTGCTGGACTGTGCTCTTAGACGCTTCTGCTCCCTGGATGCGCGCTTCATTCGGTCAACTACGGGAGGTGGCAGCCGCATTCCGCACTCCTTCGTCCGCTGCGGCGGGGCCGTCATTTCGACATGCACCACGAGCCGGCACCTCACGCACACGACCCCCAAGGGCCGCTGCACGTTTCCGCCCACCTGCGCCGAGGACGGCGGCGGAACTCTACTCGAGGACCAAGCCGTCGATAACGCCTCAGCAGGCCCCACCGCCGCCGATAGAGAACCATGCACGGCCCAGATATGCTCAAGACTCGCACTCGCGACTTCCCACCGAGAGGAGGGAGCGGGTTGGATCTCCAGCAGAGCCGCACCGGCGCGCAGGGAGGAGAGAGCAACGATCCCGATATTCGCAACACCCGTCCTTCCTTCAGCCAGAGAAATCAGCGCGCACTCCGTTCATACATCCTGCACAGGACGCACGGCCGAGGAGAGAGCGCAGGAGCGTGAGGGGGAAGCAGGCGTGGGATGAGGTGGTCGAGCCGGATGATGCGGCAGGAGGGGTCGATTTTGACCCTTGGGAGAATGCGGAGGACTCGGATCTCCAGCAGATCGCGCATGTGTCTGCTTCGGTTCCCGATATGGAGGCCAGGCCCGATGCAGAGGCGTCCCCTCAGCAGGATGTTGAAGAAAGTGAAGAATCCACGGAACTACAAGAGGCTGAGGAAGGGGAAGAACGGGAAGGAGAGAAAACAGGGCCCCGCCCACCGGGGCAGAACCTCCGACGGCTCCCTCTGCACCCCATCTTCAGCCGCACCGTGCACGGGAAGCAGAGCCTTCTGCGTGTGCCAGTGACGCTGCACACGCTCGGGCAAGCACCGCACTTTCCTTACTCGCTCAGCGTCATGGGCGCCATCCTCGCCCCCGTCGTGTCACACAATGACCGTCGCGCGGACGAGCAGTTCTGGAAGGACTCGGCTGCGGAGCGCGCGAGCAAGGAGGCGCGGCGAGCGCAGGAGGAGGAGGAGCGGCGTGCTGCTAACCGCGCAGGGCGGGCGTACGAGAAGCCCTTCGAGCCGGTTGACAGCCTGCAGATCCCGCTGGAGAAGCCGTGGCTGCACCCTGAGCGCAGGCGCATCTCGCCGAGGAAATGGAGCACGCTCGAGGCTACCGCTGCCTTCCCCCACGCGGCGTTCGGGGAGCGATACTTTCTCTGGCGCGGGGAGGTGCCGCAGCCCGGCGAGGGGCAGATGGTGGATGATCCCGATAGCCACTGGGCGGTGCTGTGCGCTGATGTGGACGGGGCGCCCGAGCCGCAGGGACTGGTGGATCTCAGGTTTTACGCGAGCGACGAGCCGTGGCTTGCGCGGGAGAGCGGTGGGTGGGAGTACGACCCCGCTGGGGGAAGGCTGAGGGATAGGGGCGCGGCGGTTGTGACGAATACGCCTGCGGAGCCGGACGACCCCGTGCATGTGGTCAGAGAGGGGGAGGAGGAGGACGGGGCGGGGTGCGATCCGGGGCTTGGGTTTATCTGGTTCCACGGACAGCAGACGCTCACTCGTGTCCTGGACGAGTTTAGCAAGCTCGGGCGACGTGCGTTTTCCTTTTGCCTTTTGTTTGGTGAGGATGGGCTGACACAGGTGCAGCCGTACGGATGAACAGCATCTCACAGCTCTGGGTGCCGACGGTGCGCAAGATCGCGGGCTACCTGCGCGTGCGCCCCCGCACAGTCGAGGTCACGTACTACACCCGCTGGGTGCTCCCGCGGGACGCTGCGCTGCTCGCAGTGGAGGACGAAGGCGAGGTGGGGAGGGTGGAACGGGATTGGGGCATGCAGTTTTCCCGGGTGAAGCGGCGGGAGACTGAGGATGTGAGTAGGTGCCTGCTTGTTCGGCGCGGTACTAACGCAATTGCGCGTAGCTGGCAGGCCCGCTGCGGCAGACACCGAGATACCTGCAGCGCGGACTCCAGTTCAGCACCGCCCTCCGGCCACACGCCGCCTCGCCCAACGCGGGAAATGTACTGTACGGCGCGCAGACGGTGAACACGGACCTGTCGCTCTCCCCGCCGCTCATCCTGCCGCAGCACGCGCGCTCAGGCCTGCACAGCGTGTTGATGGGGCAGACGGCGCGCCGAGTGCACCGCGGGCTCACGCAGACGGTAGACAACTCCACCGCGGCTGTACGAGCGCTCTCCGCGCTCCCCGCCGACAGCCTGCCGCTGCACGCAAAGATCCCCGTGTCGGACCGGGCGACGGCGGCGTTCCTCCGCGCGAGCGGGTGGAAGGAGGTGTACGGCGGTGTGGCTGATGTGCGCATGGAGGACTGGTACGAGGTTGCCCCTGAGCAATTTGAGACTGAGCGCGCGGAGCGGCGGACGGGGATGACGGAGGATGAGCGGATGGAGGTGCACGCTGCGAGGGCTGCGCGCGCGCGGACTAGCAGGGAGGAAGCGAGACGGATGAGCGCGGAGGAGCAGGAGCTCGGCGGCCCGCTCAACGTCGAGGACAAGCGAAGAAGGATGAACGAGGCCGTCCAGGGGGTGTTTAGCAACCCGGCCAAGCCGGGCAAGTGGGATATATAGTTGCGTGGAGGAGCACAGCGAGGCACGGAGCACCCCTTCATTGTAGTATACCAACCCATCCAACATTAATTCTGCACTCGTCCTGCACGGAGCACTGTCCTTCAGCTACGAGCTCTTACCTTCCCAGCTCCGCCTACCGCCTCTTCAGCCTCCTCACATACCTGCTCTCCCGGGGGGTGAACAGCTTCTCCCAAACGCCCCTGCCGAACACCGGCTGCCAAACGTCAAACGCATACACTCGTTGTCCATCATCGTACCCTCCCTCTTCCTCTCCCTCTTCCTTCTGCTCCTGCTTCTGCTCCTGCGCCTGTTCTTGCTCTTGGGCCTGGGGCTGTGACCCAGGGGCGGAAAACGGGTTCTGGTTCGACTTCTCCCCTCCCCCCGGCAAGCGCCGATTGAGCGCAGCGTGCGTTCGCGCCGCCTGCTCCTCCCAGAGCTGCATCTCCCCATCCACCACTCCCCCCCTCCGGCGCGAATTCAACTTGGCATCCGGGTCGAACCCCGCGACGCGTGTCGGGTCCCTGTGCGCGCCATGTAATGCTCCCCCGAGCGCACGGTCCCACGAGGGCGGGTTGAGGAGCTTGGCGCGTTTCCAGGATAGGGCTAGGTCGGCTACGCCTGAGCCTTGCAGGGGGAGGAAGCCGAGCGCAGTGAAGAGGGGGAGGGAGGGGTGGGAGGGGGGGAGAGTGGCCGTTAGGGGGAGGTGGGTGAGGGTGGCTAGGAGCTGGGCGCTGGGGGAGAGGGAGAGTGTGGGGGGCGGGGAGTGTTGGGTCGGAGGGAGAGGGAGAGGGAGAGGGAGAGTGTACCGCAGACTGCGGTATATGCGTCGGGCGGTGCGCGTGATCAGCGCTTTGATGAGCGGCTCGATCTGGGGCATGTTCCCGTCTGGCTTTGAGAGCAAGCGGGGGGCCATGATTGACACTTTTTGCCGACAAACGGGAGTTAGTCACTCAGTTAGAAACGCTGAAGTGGGAGAGGGACGCACGATCGTTCCTCACCGTGACCCAGGCGAGCAGCTCGTTCCCCCCATCTCGGAACGCGCTGGTGAAAGGCAGCCCTTTCCCCAGATACTGTTCCGTGTACCTGCCTCCCGACGCCTCGGAGACAGTGCTGACCTCGTCCTCTTGGAGCGCGCGCACACCCCATTCCTCGCCCTCTCCCCCCTGTTCGTGCAGCCAAGGCGTGCTCTCCGGCAGATAGAGCCGGACCGCGTTCCGTTGCCCGAGGATCTGGGGGTTCCAGTACATCCGGTAAGGGGCGTTGCGCCGAGAGGAGAAGGTTTGCAGGTTGGTTATGTAGGGGAGATGGTGTAGCGGGAGGTCGGCGAGCGAGCGCGAGGGGGGGATGTCCTCTGTGCATTTCCCAATATGAGCGGGGGTCACGGGGGAGGAAAGGAAGGACGGACCGATCTCGTTCTTTCCCGGCTCGAGCTGCGCCAGATCCCTCAGCATGCCATACAGCGCTCGCTGAGCGCGGTGCTTCCGCTCCCTCAGGTCGGCCGTCTCCCTCCACACTTGCTCCGAGACGTTCCCCCTCTCCCCCCCCGGGAGCTTCTGCACCTCTTGCCAGAGCCCGTGCCCCCTCGCATGCGCCCGCTCGTCGGTGAACAAGAGGTGCTCGCAGCTGTTCCAGAACCTCAGTCCGTGCTCCTGCAACGCATCCTGCAGCAGGCCGTCCATGTCTACCACGCCTACGGACCAGTCGCGCGGGGGGTATTGGCGGCGCGGGGGCGTGCCGGGGTAGGGCCCGATGAGGGAGACGAAGCGGCGGGAGTAGGGCGCTGCGGGGCTTGCACGGGCGAGGGAGTCGAGCGCTGCCCAGCGGGTGTATCGGCCGCGGGACCAGGGCATCTCCCCCCGAGCTGTCCGAGGGGGGCCCTTGTACGGCCCATGGACGGCGTCGTGCGCGTTCTGCCATGCGAGCGGGGCGAGGAGCGTGCCGAGGGCTGGGGCGGAGTAGGGGAAGTGCGGCTCGGAGGAGAGAAGGTGGAGCAGGTCCGGGAGGAGGCGCGCGTTTGGGGTTGTGGGCGCGGGGAGAGGGGGGATACGATGGAGCATGATGATGACGCGGCATGACGTGCGCGTCCGCTCATTTGCTCATCGTCGACGGGGTGGGCGAGATTGCGAGCAGTGGCAGATAGAGCAAGGTGGGCGAGTCGGCAGCAGCGCGGCGTGCGAGCAGGAAATAAAAGCAGCGGAACGCCCGCACAACCCTGAGTCCTTTGGGGTGGCAGTGCTCCGCTATTCCGCAAAATTCACGCGCAAACCACCGTCGCGCCTCTTGGCTCCCATTGACAAAGGGAGATATGCTCTTCATGCATGCCTTCATGCAGGGCGATCTTCTCCCTTCCACCCAAGGTTTGCCTCATAACGCTGTGGCGCGGCATCGATTCGAAAGTTGACATCGACTCGCGTTTCCTTCGTGGTGCTTACGACGCCATCGGTCGCGTATCGAGGGGAGAAAGGGCATTGCCGTATGTAGAACTCTGTATGACCGGTCTCGACGAGGGTTGTCACCAAGAAATTCGAAAGGCATGTCACTGGGTTGGTATCTCAATGACATATAGGTCGTTCGTTGGGTAAGGCTAGGGACCGATTTTCACTGTAGGGAGGTGCGCGACTCTATGCAATCTTATGCGAATATCCAGGTGGATTGTTCTCGCATGGCAGATTCCAGGGCGGCGGGTAAGAGCCCGAAGATCTCTTGACTCTTTCCTGCGAAGCCCAAAGCATTTGAGGCGGTGGGGAGGAGCGGGAGAGAATTATTGCGCTGTTATGAGTGACAACAAGTCGCCTGAAAGACTCGATTGTGGGGGTGAGGACACAAAAGCGCAATGCATGTATATACTTATGATCGTTGCAGACAGGAATATCAGGGCAAAGGCAAGTGATATGGAGAGAGCGATGTAGTCGAATGGTAGTGACGGAGACAAATGATCAATAATATCCTTCCTTATTTGGCGCCCTCCGCAATACACGTGCACAGCTATCTCGGCACCTGCTCGCTGGCTGTGTGCCGCGCCGAGGATGGTATGTTGATCAGGGTGCCGCTCGCCTCGGATGATAATTTCCACAAAGTTGCGAGGATGGTGCTGGCTTGTTCTTGCGTTCTCCTCGCTGCTGCTGCGATGGTCCCTGCTGTCTTCCTCCCGCATATGGGAACTGTGTATTAATGACCCTGGGGAACAGATCATCGCTTCCCTTGGTCCTCGCTTCGCGAACTGCTGACTTTGCAAACTCGTGCTGTCGTCTGCTAGGGGCGTGGCCTTTGCTGGCGCACGAGCTGGTCAATCTGGACTGTTCGCTCTTGCTGCTTGACTTGCATCTCTGGATGTTGTATTGCTTGCTCTTGTACTTTGTGCCGCATACCTCACGCATCTGACGACTCACCTTTCAACCTGTCGCAACTTATCGCTAGCAACCAATTTCCAGATACGGTCTCTCTGCAATCGTAACATCTTTCCCCCGCTCTGGGCTGCTCTGTCTCCCAAACCTTGGACATGTCAAGCCCAGACCTAACGAGACCGCACGGTCCTCGCCCGCCACTCGCCGTACTCCAACCTCCGGCTCCCATTCCTCATGGCCCCGCCCGTTCGACGGTTTCCGGCCTGACAATCCCCTCCGTTCCACCCGCTCCATCTGGGCCGTCGATGCCCTCTCTTCCCTCGCACCCTTCTGCGCCCTCCTCCGGATCGGCAGGATCGGTCGATCGCTCCCTCGCTGCACATCTCCTGGGCCGGCCACCGCCGGGCATCCCGCGCCCACCGACACCGCTCGGCCTGCCCCTTCCCCTCTCCGGCTTGCCACAGCCCTCGACAGCGCGGCAGACAGTACTCACGCTCAGCACCACCTCCGGCATGAGGACCGACTCTGAGCCGGAGGAATTTGTGGACGCCTTCACCCTGCCCGAGTTTGTACGGCTCGCCAGGAACCTGGGAGACGATAGCTTGGTGACGCGCGTCACATCAGATGACTCGCGCCATCCGGTGCTGTTCGTGCACTTCACCCACCGAGGATCAGCCTATTTTTCTCGTATTCGACGGCCTTACTCGACGGTGACTGCGGTAGTCCGCACCTTCTTTGGCCTCGAGAGCCCGCCTGCGGTGTTGGTATCTAATGTCGACCTTCCGGAACGGGCGCGCAAGAAGGTCAAGCTGCTCATGTATCCATGGCGAACACATTACCCCACACTGGACCCGAGCAACCCGCTTCAGCTGCCGATACTCGCGCGAACGGAAGAAGGTGGGCGACTTGCGCGCCTGCTAAACGCGCTCGGCAACGGCCAGACCTATGCACTCAAACCCCTACTCCGCCTGCGCGACGTGGCCGAACTTTGCCTCTCCTCCCACTCGCTCACCCCTCCCGGCCTGCCTCAGAGCTTCAAGCAGCGGTTCTTTGTCTGGCACACGATCTTCGCCCTGCTCGACCACTTTGGGCACGAGCTGTTCGTCACGTACCGCAAGAGCGTGCACCCTGACTTTGTCCTCGGCCTGAGGTGGGACTTGAAGCAGTACGGAGCGTTCACGTCCCTCTCCGCGGGCGCTCTGATTCTGCTTTGTACTCTGCTCGCCTACATCCCCATCTTCGTCCTCCTCGGATTCCTCTTCACTTCGCGCAGCTGGCCTGGAGGCGGCATCCTCTATCTTCTCATCGCCCTCCCCGCCGGCCTCCTCTCTCCCCTTCCCGACTACCTCCTCCGCGCCTGGTCCGCGCGCGTCGCCGCACACGGTAGACACTATCGCGACAAGCTCACCGCCCAGATCCGAAGTCAGTACGGCGGACACGCAGAACTCCGCAGTACCGCTGCATGGAGCCTGTCCGGCCCAGTGGGCAACATCAACATGCACAGCCCGCTCTTCCCGTACCTGGCTGTGGAGGACACGCCCACCCTGCCTGAAGAAGCGAGCTTACCAACGATGGAACTTCGGGATTTCATCGCCGAGCTCAAGATCAGGCCGACCCTGGCTGCCGCACACATAACTGCGGTCCAAGCGCGGCAGGGAAGAGGGAGCCCATTTTTACGCAGCTACCTGCTCTTCTTCATCAACCTCCGCGGGCAGGACATGGCGATCCGCGTCGACCCACCAGCGAAGAAGCTCACCTGGTGGCACCCCTTCGAACACGCAGTCTACGCATCGAAGGTGCGCATTACTAGCGTCGCGGCGGACGATGCCGCGGATGTGATCGAGAATGCCGGGAGCGGTGCACAGGGGAGCCACATCCTCTTTACTCTCAACAGTTGGAAGACGGCGTTTATCGATATCGACCCGAAGCAGCCTACGCAACTTATCTCCCTCGCATCCCAAAGTCGTGCCGCGCACAGGCGCCTAACGAGTCTGACGGATGTGCCGAGCCGACTCCTCGAGTTTCCCACGCCAACTCTGCAGGACGCGCTCCAGGCTGTCCAGGCGGCGTACGAGGAGTTCCACCCGGCTTACTCTGCCGCGCTCTTTATGCTCCGCGTCACGCTGTCTGTCGTACGCGCATTCGCGATCGCCTACTCGAACGAGTACCTTCCGAGCGTTGGCGACAGCAAGACGCCTGTCCATCCATTAATCTTCATCAAAGACCAGTATGTCATGCAGCATCACCGTGCGATGATCCGCCACCTCAACATGGTGACCGCTGCGCTCTTCTATGGCATGCTCATCGCGCTCGCATTTGTGAGCTCAAGCAACTATGCGCAGTTTATGGTCGCCAACACAACGATCATCTTCGTGGCGATGGTCTGTTGGTTTGTGTGGCAGAAGACGTTCTGGCCTGCTTGGCTCGGCAGTACTGTACGTAATCCACCGATTCCCAGTTGTTCCCGTGAACAGGTCACTAAACAGTCGATTTGCAGGAGTCCGGAATTGATGGCATGGCGAGATGGCTCGTAGAGAAGAAGATCCTGCCAAAGGCACTCCCTCTCCCTCGCGGGTCGTTTTTTACCCTTGACCAGTATGCCTCCTTCTTGTACCTGAAATGATTGGATGATGGCTGATTAAATACTTAGCGATAAGCCATCCAAACCGCTCAACTGGGACGTGCCTCCAACCGGATACGAAGCCGAGCTCGAGGCAGCGACCGCAGAATGGGCGCAGCACGTAAGCTCGCGCATGGCCTCAAGCAGCCAGGCTCCATCCAGCCGGCTCCCGTCCTCAGTAAGGCTGCCCTATATGCGGGAGGCGTCTTTGGAGAGGCAGATGATGAGGGACGGTGGCATGCCACAAATGAGGGAGCGGTCTGCAGAGCCACGCTGAGTTACTGTACTAACATGTGAAGATGAAATGGTAACGCGTAACAAAGCCAAGTAACTGAATAGGAATTTACTTCCGAGAATACATATAATGCCTCTGAGGGTGGAAGCATTATTCACCTTCACAGCGCAGTACAGTAACACGGCTGATACAGTTGAATACACTTGTATTCAAGTGTATCAGCTGTGTAGACTACTGTAGCATATTCCATGCAATCTTTCACTGTGTGCTGCTATGCAGAAGAGTATGCTGTCATGCAGTCGCAGGGTTGGGGCTGGAGGCAGGACCAAATGCTTAACACTGAGCACAGAGTCCACCTTCTCTTTAAGGTGCTGACAAGCCATTCTTCTGAATCAAGCAGAGGGGAGCAATGCTATATTGGAGTCGTGCAGATAGCTAGCATAAAGTACTATGTGCAAGGTGATTCTGATCCTGTACAAGACCAACACAATCAAGTTGTGTCAGCTTCCTGAACTTCCTCCGTTATCGCCGAGACGCGTAAACAGTAGCGGCTGGCTACGCGTCACTCTGCTCCTGACCACCTCCACGCGCCAGTAGTGCATGAACGCTATTCTTGCAATAAGCTTCGTCAGGTTTTGCCTTCGCCTAGTCAGCGAGCGCCATAAGAAAGCCTTGCGGGGAGCCGTCATCGTGCCTCTCGTGGGGTAACTTCAAGCCGATTTGCCAGCTCACTTATCTTGGTATTCTCGAATGATCGAGGATATCGCTCTATGGCAACGACAATACCCCGATTGACCGTGATCCCCAAACTCGGACCACTGCTGCGCTGTCCCTCGCGCGGTGTGGTGTTCTGACCGCACTCGCAAGACTCGTCTAGGCTTTGTCGTACTCCCGGCTCTGGCAGAATGCTCACAGGTCTTCAAGGACCAATCTGATGGAACGGCATAATTAATTTATCAGCAATCGCCTCAGTGATGCTGGTATCCATCGATTGAAGCTAAGTAACCGGGGTGCCAACCGCCAAGGCACCTGTGTACGCTCCTGAAAGTGGTGCCGCTTTACTGGCCGTCCATGTTCTCGCCGAGCTATAGCCGTCTTTCCACTGTCAGTCCACCAATGGAACAACTTGGAATCATGCCATGTGCCTGGACGAGATGAGAAATCCTGGAAAGGAAGTTCAGTTTGTGCTTCTTTGTCTCATGGCGCGCCCCACACAACTCTTCTCGCGCCCATGGGGTAGTTGCCTTCTTGGGTTCTGTTTTCCTAGTCCCCGATCTTCCACATCACCTCTCCGACTGCTATATAACCCCAATTATGCCAGCTCAAAGAGGCTTCAAGGCATCTGTCTGCGCTCCGCACTTCCAACAGCACTCCCCTCCACGCTAGCTTCAAAACATACCCCCTACTGACCTCTCAAGCCATGGCAGCTCCTGTGAACCTGGAGAAAGGAACGGCCAACAACAACGGTACGCACATATAGGCTTTAAAGTCAAACACCCTCTAATTGAGGATAGTCATGTCTCAAGGCACCGAGCCGTCCTCGATCCTGGCGGATGAGAAAGGCGGACCGACGCTGGGTCGAACCCTCACAACCGATACGCAGCCCGCTTTCCCAGTCTAGTTGGTTAACTTCAAGCCCCACCGTCACTCCAGAGTCTTATGTCATTGTCGCAGCCACCGTCGCTTTGCTAACCCATCGCCTCTCGGACTCTACTCTTTCGCCTCGACCACCCTCATGCTTTCGCTCATTAATGTAGGCGCTCGGGGCCTCACAGTTCCGAATGCTGTGGTCGGAATGGTCCGTTGTTACACTCACCTCTCATGCTTTCCTCTGACATAGGTCAGGCTTTCGGCTATGGGGGCCTTTGCCAGCTCCTCGCGGGCATGTGGGTTAGTGTGAAGAGAGTACATGTCGCCGATTTGATAACACGTATTTTTCAGGAGTTTGCCTCGGGCAATACATTCGGTGCTACCGCCTTCACAAGCTATGGCGGCTTCTGGTTCTCGTACGCCGTAAGTCTAAAACCAACCTTTCTGGAGAGACCTTTCACAGTATATGTGTAGATCATCTCTACTCCTGCCTTTGGGATCGGTTCGTCTGCGCTTCCTCCCCCGAGATGCTCTGGCTGACTTTGCTTTTAGGTTCGGCTTACACCGGAGAAGCCGCGTCTCAACTCCCTATTGCGATTGGAATCTTTCTCGAGATGTGGTTTATTGGTATGCTCATCGCTAGTGGCCTCCATGAGACTGTCTGAGATGGCCCTAGTGACGGTTCTCATATTCTTCGCAACCTTCCGTTCCTCGATCGCCCTTTCGTTCCTCTTCTTTACCTTGGCGTTCGCCTTTCTTCTGCTGGGCATCTCCAACTTATTGGCCGAGCCTGCGTGTCAAACAGCTGGTGGTGCATTCGGGTAAAGCAGTCTCAATAATTCACGTTTGACATGTTGAGCTCACCGCCATATTCAAGGATCGTTGCGGCCCTCACGGCGTACTACGCCGGGTCAGCTGGATTGTACAGCCCGGATACGTCGTATGTTTCTCATTGTCTATCGTTGTCTCGGAGCTGACATGCTCCCAGCTACTTCATTCTTCCCGTGGGAGAACTTCCGAAGCTCAAGGACTAAGCCCCCTCTATCGTGGGCTGAGTCCCACAACATTTTGAACAACTCTTTTGACTGTAGACGTGTCTCGCGTTTCTCATAATAAAGCATCTTGGTTCTGTCGGATGAAACGTTCTGCATCATGATTCTGTCGACGTTCGACCAGCTGGTGGTGCTCTAAAGCCGTCAGCGCCGTCTGCCTCCCCTCCGTCGAGGACATGTATCCCTCTGGCGTCTCCCAAGTCCTAGCGCAGCAACGTAGCACCTTTGTAGAAGTTGCCGGCTTATTTCGGGCGGAACGACCTGCAGCAGGCCCTGCTGTTGACGATATGCGCGGATTTGCTGCTGAGTTACCCAGCACGGAGCGGCCGCATATCACGCGTTGTGCGGACGGGCCGACCCTCTGCAACGCGTACCTCTCCGTGAATACGCGCGTGCTAAAAGTTTGCATTGCTCAAGCGCGCGCCAGTTTACAAACAAATCACGAGTCCATTGTTGTTATCCATGTCTGCTAAAGTACAGCCAAGCAACAAAGGAAATACGGACTCCAGAAACGGTTGATGCTGTTGATACAAGCTGTGAATACATCTATGCTTAATTGCGGAAGGACCAAAAGAAGGCACTGTTGGCCGACGGAAACCCTCGCTTTCTTCAGTTTCACTACATCCTTGCGGTAGTACAACACCCTTGTTGGTGGTACAATAACTTCTTCGTTCTTTGGTTATTCTCAGCTGATGTGAGATGGGCGGACAGGTTTCGCCCTGGCTGATGCATTACATCTCTTCGCCATCGTCTTCAATATTGACCGCGGCATGCTCGTGGCAGGTGAAACCATCGTGCATCTCACTCTGGCAAGCGGAGCATATGCGAACCTGGCAGTTCGGGCACTGGAGGACGTCGCCCTCGCTTCCAGAGCGGTAGATCGTCCAGCAGTCGGAGGTTGGGCACCATGCGAAATCGGTGGGATGCGACCGGATATGGTCGAGGAAAGCGGATTCTAAGAGAGCGTCAAACTCTGTCTCGTCTGGGACGGCACGTCGAATGAGCGAGATCGGCAACATCCCGGAGCAAGAGGGCGCGGGACAATTAAGCGGCAGGGCCGTGTCGAGGAGGATATAATGTCGTATGCAATCGTAACAGAATGTGTGCCCACAGGCGGGGGCACCGAGGGCATTGTCGGTAACGGGACAAGAACAAATATCGCATTGGTCGGAGGGCGCAATTTCCGACCGGGTCATAAATATCGGGGCTGCAACAGATCGTCCTGCGGTGCCTTGGGCAGCAACGGCAGCTTGCAGTTTCTCCCGTGCCGCGAGTGCAGCATCTTCAGCGCCATGCACAATAAACATTCTTCTTCGTTCGTCGAGCTGGATGAATGCACCAGTAGTCTTCTCCACTTGCGCCAAGAGCTTCCTGCCTTCAGCCGACGTGGGCCAATTCCGCATCGCCGAGCTGTTCCCGAGCACTACGTGCTGACCAGCCAATAGACGGTCTATATATTTCTTCGCCTGGACGACGTCCTCTCGATGCTCTCCTTGAAGCCAGAGAGGCTCGTCGCTGCACATCGGCATTCGAAGCCGCACCTTGCCATCCAAGGTCTTTTCAATCTTCTCCAATTCGGCGTTGAAACCGCCCCATTGTCTAGGCAGGACGGTATATTTGGCGACATAAACTTGCTCGACCGACAGGCTGCCGTTGTTCAGAAAGTCGATAGCCTGCGCGTGCAGACCCTTGACAGCAGCTTCAGTAGCAGCAGAATCCTGACATCGGCCATACAAAAAGGTCCTGGTTTCCGAGGGCGAAGAGGGCAAGAGGTCAAAGGAATCCACCGTGCCAAACTCTTCCAATTTGGTGCGGAGCTTCTCTAGCCCATGGTTGACATCGAACGTCGGGTCGCCGAGCGAGACGCTGCTGGCCTTGGTGAGCTTCTGCAGCTCCTCCTTGGTCGCGTCCGCCGGCAAGCCAGAGATGGTGGCAGCAAAGTTGCCTGCAAAGGTGTTGCTCTTCGCCGCCACCTTCCGTCCTCGGACGACCCGGCCGTCAAGCCGATGCGCCTCCTTTTGGGCAATGCGAACAGAGCCGTACGTCGTATATGCGGCGCGGGTCGGGGCGGGGAAGGACAGGAGGAGGGTCGGATGTCGCGTGTTCGGTGCTGGCACGGTGCACGCGTTGGCGGGCAGGACGACGTGCTCCAGGACGAGTCCGGCGCCGAGGGTCGCGGTCGCGTCTCCACCTCGCTCGGTTAGGAAGGTACGAGTGATGGTCGTCTCCTCCTCGACCTCCGGTTCCTCGGGAAGGACAGCAGTGATCAAGGATTTCTCCCCGTCCAAGGGCACGTCATGAGGCATATCTTCCGATCCGGGCGTCTCGGGCATGGGTCCGTCCTCGCCCGTCTCGCTGGTCCCGGAGGACAGCGCAGGCGGGGACGGGGAGGACTCGGACTCCTCGCCTTCGGCCTCTTCGGACGTCTCCGAGCCAGAGCGGAAGCGGCGTGACTGTGCCTAGGAGTCAGATCGTTGCGTGCGGGGAGAAGAGCACATATACGCACCACAGGCGACAACAGGCTCGAGCCATCCTTGAGGATGAGACTCTCGAGCTGGACCAGGCTGAGGCTCCTCGGACGGGACCTGTCGGGCTTTGGCAGGACCTGTTCGAGCTCGAGCTCAGGCTCCTCATGCCTGAACGGACAGCTGTCCTCCTTCTTGCACCGACCCGAGAGCCAAAACTTGCACGTCACGTTCATCTTTGTCCATCCGTCCGGTCTGCCTGCGCGCCCGCGCTCCAGATCCTCGGGCGTGATGCCCGCCTCGAGCGCCGCGGGGTCGTGCAGGAAGGTGCAGCGGTCACCGCGGTTGCATTTTCCGGCGAGGTAGAAGGAGCAGAGCCTCGTGCGGTGCTGGAGCTCCTTGAGCGTCCTGCTTATGCCCCGGGGATCATGCGCGGCGGGGGCGTCGTTGGGCGGGTAGAGGGAGGGGAAGTAGTCGGCTGCGTTGAAGAGGGAGAACGGGTTGGCGTCGTCGTGCGAGAAGCGGCAGGCAACGCCTTTGGTGCAGCGTCCCTGGGCGTGGAAGACGCAGATGTTGCGCTTGGTGGTGTAGGAGGACTGGGTGGGGACGGGCAAGGGCGGGTAGAGCGTGAACGAGTGCTGCTGATTGGGCTGCTGCTGCTGGTGCGGATTCGAGCCTGTTGTGGGGTCGGTGTGCATAATCTGGCTGGACGGTGCGATGGTGGTGGTCGGGAGGAGGTGGGGAGGAGGGGGAAGACAGACGTTCGCCAGAGGGTCGGGGAATGGTCCGGGGTGTGATGCCGTGATGAGTTGCGGTGCTCTTGACTAATAAGTCACTCTGAGCGCGCTCGCAACGGGAACGGGCTGGGAGAGGAAGCGGGGAATGTGAAACCTTGTGCTCCTTCTTTATGGAAAGGAGGGGCTGTTATGCAAGCGAGGCAGGATAGAATGAGGAATAAGAACGGTGGATAGATGGGGAGATGAGATGAAGAGTGGATTGGGAAACGCAGTGTCGTTGTTCCCTGCGGCCGAGGCTGGCTGGGGCTGGGGGACGTGGACGGCGGAGGCACGTTGCAGGGGTGCTGTCCACCTCGTGCTACAGCGTGCTGACATGCTCACGGGACGGACTGACAGGGTGCTACTTTGTACCGAGCGAGTCTCACTCAGTCCGAGTCTGACGTGCCTATGGTGACCGCTGATGCTGTAAACGGTCAACGCGGGCGAGAACCAACGATGAGGCACCGCATAAGAACTGCGCAGAATAAACTGCGGGCGGCTTGTGCGGTGCTGGTGCTGGGAATCCCAGGTTTGGTTCTGGCTGCGATGCGACACTGCATACAGTACGCAGACCAACTGGACGGTACCGGTACCGCCTCAAGAGGTTGTGTCTCTCGTAATTGGTCTGAGCCTTGTTCAGCCATTCCCCGCTTCTCTGACGCATCGATTCCAAAATCTCTATCTATCACATCCCCGCGCATGTACCGCGCTGCCTTCATCGATATGGTGCAAGCCCGTTTAGATCGCAAGCGGAACAGTGGTCGCGAAAAACTTTGCCGCGTCCCTTGGGGCTCATCGTACATATAGGGCAAGGATGTCATCATCATCCAAATCCGCTCGAGGCCGACGCGCGCTGACCTACCCTAACATCGCAAGCGGGCATGCTCGGACAATTTATCCGAGTGGAGTAGGGTGTTCCTGGCTGGCTCGCTGGCCCGGTTGGGGCAGGAAAGCAGCGCCGACGGTCGGGCGGCCGTTCCGAATTGCCGCAATCGCACTCGGCTCGACCGGGATGAGGTGGCCGTCGCGCTTAGGGAATGTTCGAGAAACGCTGCTTGTCTGCCGTGCGCTGGGTGGAAAGGGACAATGGAAACGGCCCAAGACAGCCCCGGCCGCCAGGCCGCCAGCGTGGAGGAACGTGTGCGATCGATCGTACATATCAGGTCGCGAACGTGGCGTTTGGAATGATCGAACCGGATGGTCGTCGGAGGGAACAAGCTCCGACCGAGCAATCTTTAATGATATCCCGAGGTTCAAGGAAGATGATGATGTCTCATCCAGCAAATACCCGCGAAGGGTTCGCAGTGTTGAGTCAGGAATCGGACAATGAATAGTGCAGCCCTACAATACGCAGAGAATGTAGCAGGCGCTTCATGCTCAATGTATACTGTGAATGCATTATAAGTCTACTGTACATACGACGCCAATACACCGCCATAAGAACGCAAGAAGGTAACGCACGAATACAGGGGCCCAAACTCCAGCCTCCGAATATGCCTGAACCAATTCAAAACTGCGGCTCAGCATGTCTATGTGCAGCAGTTACGTTGCCTCCCTGGCATGCCCAGCCTGATCCAACCAGTGCGTTTGTGTGCCGCCTCGGCCGCCTCCTCGGACGCCAAGGATCTGCGCGCCTCCTCCTCGTCTCGAAGGACCATCACCTTCCTGGCAACGTATTCGAATACCGGGACGACGGTGGTCCTATCGAGCGAGGAGGTGAAGAACAGGGCTGGCTCTGGGATCTCCTCGACTTCCTGGACCACTGGCTCGAATAGCGGATCCTCGATGTCCGTCGCGGGCGTGTCGACCTCTCCCTCGTCCGTCTCCGCAAGCGGGAACGGGATGATAGTCGCCTCCGAATCGGAGATGAACGAAATTGCTTGGGTATCCTGACTACCGGAGGACTCGCCACGTTTTCTGGCTGCGCCGATCTTGGGCGGCGTCGCCGGTGGAGTGGGCGTGTTGACCCTTCCTGCGAGCTCGCCGTCCAGCCGGTCGAACAGGCTCGAGCTGGGGGTATGGTAGATCGTAGGATGCGTCGCGATGCTGGTGAGGGTGCCGATCGTGCCGACCGTCCCGGTGGTGGGGAGCAGGTGACGCGTGGCGGAAGTCGACCGGTTGTGTAGGAAGTGAGAGTGGGAGGCGGAAGGCGTCGGAATGGGAGAGGATGTGCGGCGCACGGGCGTGTGGTGGGGTGGTGGACTGCCCTCGTGTGGGGGCGAAGGGGATGGAGATGGCTGAGAGATGGGGATCGTGAACTTCGGAGGCGTGGGAAGTACCGATGAGATGGGTGCGGGGGAGGCAAGCACTGGATCTTGCCGTCGTCGTTTCCTCCCGCGCTGGTGACGCACCAACTCAGGCAGCAGGGTGTCGATGAATACTCTCGCTTCGTCCTCCTCCACACCCTCACCGACGCGCTTCAGATCCAGCTTGTTCCCCACAGCAACGACCACAGCGCCCTCTGTGCCCTCAACGCCGCTGAACTCTGCCCATCGCGACTTGAGCGCCTGAAGCGATTTCGGCTGCGTGCAGTCGAACACGAGCAGCACGGCATCGGTTCCTCGGAAGAAAGGGCGTGAGAGGGGGGCGAACCGCTCCTGACCTGCTGTATCCCAAACTTGTAGGATGCATGCCTCGTGCGGTGGGAAGGTGAGCGTCAGGCTGTGAAAGTCGATTCCAACGGTTCCCCGATAGGAGGGGGAGAAGCGTGAGGTGGTGTACTAAACGCGCTCATTAGAGTCCCTTGCTCCAAGCTACTTCTAGTTACGCACCTGATTCCTCAGGCTGGTCTAAGAAGACGAGACGCCGTGTCAGTCAGCAGAGCACGCTAAGAGTGGTCTAAATGCGCCGCACCTTTCCCACCCCACTCTCTCCAATGATGACAACCTTGATGGTTTGCATCATCCTGCCTCCCTCGTCCCTTGCGGTGCCGGCGCTCTCGGCGCCTGGACTCGCAGTGGTCGTTGTCTAGAGAGAATCAATAGAGAGGGGAGCGCGCAGTCAGTGTTAGTGTGATCCGATCTCAGGACGCCGAAAGTGTAATAAGGCCGGGTCGCGCTATCCGGTCACCGTTCATGTGGCAATGCAGTAATGCCGAGTTGCCGGTCATTGAGACTCCGCCCGAAGCATGGCCTGGCAAAAACCCTATCTATGCATGTTGGCCTCGTCTTACTTCCAACCGCCGTCTGTGAAGATGGAAATCTTTGTTACGGGACTGGGCCGGGAATGCTCCGCGAAGTCATCTCTTTGCCCGAGGGAACAGTGGACGCTCAGATCTTTAGAGGGTCGGAATTCATGTTCCTGGATAACCTTTGCGAGGGAACAATACCGGAAGGATGTGCCAGCGCGACGTGTGCTTCACCATGCTGGCTTGCTCATATATCTGGACGTCCGTTGCAGACTGATTTGTGCTACTACTCTGTTGATTATTGACCCGAACTGGTTTCTGGCATCTTATGACGTCGGACGACTTCGCCTCTGTTGCTGCTCTGAGGCTTATCCGTAACGCCGCGGCTGATGTGAAACTCAGCGCCGCGGTGTGAAAACAATGAGCCAGGAAGCCGAGCCAGCGCAAGCCGACCACTGCACCGTATCGGCTCTCTCTACGCCGATTTTGGGGCTACGGTCGGTGATGGTCCGACAATCATACGATGTGCCCGAAGTCTCCCCATGCGGCGAGCTGGCTGTGTGCCCGTCGTTACTGGTAGAGGGCGTTTGAGGTTGTCCACTCCACCCAAAGCAGCAGATTTTCCGTCTGTATTTGCTCCGGATCTTCTTCAGGTCCGGGGATCAGCCTCTTTGTTGCCTCTCAGGGCAACATCCCACGATTTCCCGCCGGCTAAGCAAGAAAAGTAATCGCACAGGAAGGACGATATACGCCAGATAGGCGAACTCGGTCGAAAACTTCAGGAATACGTCAGAGGGACGGAAGGACCTTGCCGTGCGTGATATTATCTTACCATGCAGGCTAATCAGTGAAATTTCCGCGTGATAACAGGACCAGCGCATCCTCCGCCGCATACCTGTACCGGCCGTTCGACGGCAGGTTGCCTTGTGCGGAGATTTTGTGGTGCCCCGTTTGGAGCTATGCGGAGGACCTCCAAACTGGACGAGAAGATGCGGAGATGGGCTGCTTCACCGCATGGCCTGACGCATCCCAGCGTATCTTGTTCGGGAAGGAGCGCGTAGGACAAAGAAGGGAAAACTCCGGATACCCGGCCGCATCGTGTGTTACTATATTTGCTCTTGGTGATGCCAGACATTGTTTCAAGGCACGCCTGTAGGACCAACGTGAAGGTATCACATGGCGTCATACGCTCTGGAAAAACCTCGGGCTGCCCTGCATCTCTCTCGTCATCTGTGCCATTCCGCGGACAGCCCTGCTGCTGGCTTTCACCAAACGAGCTCCGGCAACCGTATCTACGTTCCTAACGTTCGAGTTGATTCGGATGCGGCTGGGCACGGGGCAAACCGGCCGCAACCCCCCACATCATTATTTAAGGTGCCCCGCATTCCCCACGGGACAAGTCGCCCAGCTCCCCCTGCGCACCCTCAGGCTTCGAGGACATTTGCCTCGCTAGCCTCTCTCTATCGCACAACCCTCCCCAACACAGCACATTCGTCATGGCGGGAGGTGCCGCAGTCGCGTCGAGCAGCAATATGGCTGTCGAACTGCTACATCATGAGGTGTGGTGGAAGAATCCACGTGAGTCCGCATGGCTTCTCCCACTCTCTCGCTGATGAGTGTGCATCGCAGGTCGTGTAAAGCTCAATCTGTGGATTCTTCTGCTCCTCATCACGTCCTACAGTAACGGCTTTGATGGCTCTATGATGAGTAAGATTCCGCTGGCTGACATTATGACCTGTCGTTGATGGCCACGTAGACGGTCTGCAAATTCTTACCCAATGGCAGCAGTCATTCAACTACCCAAATGGTACGTCGATAGCTGTGTCGCTCCAATTTGGGGTGTTTAGGCTCATGATACCGTAGCTTCTATGCTCGGCCTGCTCAACGCCATCCAGAACGTCGGCTCGCTGTGCGCGACCCCCTTCGCTCCCTACGTATCTGATGGTGTTGGTCGTCGCTATGCTGTGCTTTGGGGAGCCTCTCTCATGGTCATCGGTAAGTTGAATCCCTGCAATAGCAACGAGACCCTGACGGCAGTCGCAGGGTGTGTCATTCAGACTGCTTCCCAATCCGTGGGGATGTTCATTGGCGCTCGGTATGTACCGTCTATTGTTTCACCTTGACTGAACCCAGACCTTTCTGACTCGCACTGTGATTACTGTTAGCTGGTTGATTGGCTTCGGCTTGACCTTTGCCGCCAACGCGGCGCCCATGCTCGTGTCTGAGATCGCGTACCCAAATCAGCGCGCCCAATTGACGGTATGTTCGTTGCAATATGCTGAGCTTCGTGCATTGATTCCCTCCAAAGTCAGCATACAATGCGCTCTGGTATTCTGGCTCTATTGTTGCAGCTTGGACAACCTTCGGAACATTCACCATGAGCAGCACGTCGTGGTCTTGGCGCATCCCTTCCGCCATTCAAGCTCTTCCATCCGTGCTTCAGGTGCTCTTCATGTGGTGGTGTCCGGAATCGCCTCGTTATCTCATAAGAAAGGGGCGCGAGGAGGAAGCTCTTCATGTTCTTGCTTATTATCATGCCCGCGGAGATGAGGTACGGTCCTCTGAGTCCGCCTGAAGCGTGTACTGACTTCATTTAAATGGCAGCAAGACCCGCTTGTTCAGTTTGAATTCAATGAAATTCGCGAGGCAATCGAGCTGGATCAACAATTGACGAAGCAGGTGGGATGGAAGGACCTGTTCTCTACGCCTGGAAACCGGAGGCGTATGCGCATATTCTTGGCACTCGCTTTCTTTAGCCAGTGGTCAGGCAATGGGCTGGTCTCGTATTGTGCGTGGGACTTCCGAGTTCTCTATTTTTTGGTGCTGATGAAGAAGATTTCAGACCTTAACAAGGTTCTTGATGGTATTGGAATTACAAATGGGACGGACCAAAATCTCATCAACGGCATTCTGCAAATTTGGAACCTCGCGATTGCTCTGATGGCGTCCTCGCTTGTGGACAAGGCAGGACGACGCACTGTGAGCGAGAAAGCTCTTCGTGAAGAGTCCCCCGCTAATCACGTTCAACAGCTGTTCCTGATCAGCAACTGTGGCACTCTGACGTTCTTCATACTGCAGACTATCTGCAATGCAAGATACAGTATTAATGCAAGTACGGCCGCCGGGAACGCGACTATCGCCTTCATATTCCTCTTTTACGGCTTCTACGACCTGGCGTATACTCCACTCATAGTGTCCTATACCGTCGAAATCCTGCCGTATCAACTCCGCGCCAAGGGCTTCACCCTCTTTAACTTCATGATATCGTTGGCGCTTATATTCAATCAATACGTCAATCCTATCGCCCTGGATGCGCTGGGTTGGAAATATTGTAAGTTACGGGCTTCCAGGGAGAAGCAGCGTTACTTATCCATTCTCAGATATTGTATACGACTGCTTCCTCGGGTTCCAACTCGTGTATATGTGAGTAATTCAGAGTTCGTATCGCTCTATCCTGAACCATTATCAGTTGGTTGTTCCTCGTGGAAACCAAGAACCGCACTTTGGAAGAAACAGCAGCCCTGTTCGATGGTGAGATAGCGGTTGAAGCCTTGTCCCAGCGCGCCGCGCGCGACGCCCATTTGGCGTCACCTGAGGTCTCAGGGACGTCCTCCGCAGAGAAGTTGGAGAAGACGGGCGAGATTGCCATGGTGGAGCAGGTGTAATCTCAGCCCATTAGGCATGCGTACATTAGTCCATTTGTGACTGCAATCATGATATCCTCACATCTTTGTCGTTGTACGTCGGACGATGCGTCGCGGCTCATCATTATCATATATGTTGACGTCGTTCCAATCTCATTCCCCAGACAATCAGATCGCATTGTGCCTACTCCGCGCCCATGTTGCTGCTGCTTAAGGCTACGGAGAATCGTCAAGTGGTAAGACGTAGAAGGCTTGGATACAATCGTCTACAAAAACATCATACGCTTTGTTTGCTCCAAATTCAGACTACTGAGACGCGCCCCGAGAGGATAGGAGATATAGGATGAATAACAAACCTCGGCCGGCTCCGACAGATTGACCGTCGCATCGAGGAACTTGAGCATGCGGAAAAGAGGTGATAGGAAAGCCCTGGTAGCGAAATGCACAACTTTCAGACCTTGTGCGTCGGAAGCGAGGAAGGCGGCATGATACAGCTTGAGTTTTCCGTTGCTTTCGTCCTTGTCATGCGACTTGAGATATGAGAGAACATATTCGAACAAATCCACGTCGGGAGCTCCATGGATTTCAAGCTGTGACGGTTCTTGGGCCTCCGTCCAGTCGGTGATCAGAGGTTGTAGCAGGCGAAGGGAAGAAAGTTGGACATTGCGAAGCACGTCGGCTACCACAAGGCGACATTGTTGACTTGAACACCCCAAAGACAGCAGATCCTGAGGTAGGTACACGTGGTCGGCGATCGCGGTCCAAATTTCCCGAGGAAATCTCTGCGAGACAATATCCTGAAAATTGAGAGGAGAGCGCTGGGAAAAGGTGTGGTTCGATACTTGCACCATGAAGTTCGGATTCGCTCGTGTCGCAAGACGTGCCACGGCGGTAATTCCTGGGGTTCGAGGCGTAATGGCATATGGATCAGGCAGAAATCTCAGTGCTCCAGTATGCACATAGCTCATTTCTCCTCCACCGCCTACTTCCACACGAACCACAACCACATGGCCGAACGAGAAGACAAGTCCAAAGCGGGTGCTGCCCTTGACTAAGTCCTCGAGTTCGCGGAGACTTGATTCGACTGCATTTTGGACAGAAAGCGGGGAAGACAAATCCGTTGTAATCCAAAGAAAGGTATCGGTGCGTAACCACAACAGTGCGAGCAAATCAGGAGGATAGAAGGGTCTGGGAGAAACATAAGGAGCAAAGGCCGAACGTAGGATGTCATAGGCGCCCTCGCGCAGTTCGTTCGGGATGTCGTTTCGTCTCGAGTAGGAGGATAGCCATGAGACGTAAGATCCCCCTTGGGGGCTCCGTAAGTAGGCGCCGATAAGAGTCTGTAGGAAGCTCTCCCGCAGCGTATCTCGGGCAGAAAGTTCTTCCGTTGTGTCAAGAAGTTCGTGAATGGGCAATTGAGGTTTAAGTTCCACGGGCAAGGGATGAAGCTCCAGGTCATTCTTCAGCATCGCCTTCCCGTCGTTCATCATAGTCAGACGAGGAAGGCTATATCGATGTTGTGCAGGTGTGTTGGCAGAAGGTGCCCGTCGCCCATAGGAATCGAAACCAATGCAAGCTTCAAATATGTCTTCCGAGGGCATGCAGTTGAGCTTGAACATGGGTTGGCTGTCCACATGAAAGATTAGGTTATCGAAGTCCAGCTCGTAGATCCACTCGATAAAGAGATCGTTCATTGGTTGTTTGCGAGTAATGCAATAGTCTCCCTCATCGTCTCCGGCTCCGTCCTCGTCTTCATCATCTATCCCACACACTCAGTGACTTGCATACCGCGGAAAGAACATTCAACATACCAAGGTCGTTCTGCACCAACTCCGATTCCAACTGCTGCTTCCAGGAGGCTAACCACTCGTCGAACACTTCGGGATCGGTTGGGATGCTACGGAGCATTTCCAGTCCCAAGCCAGAAGGATAGCTGTCCCAATGGTTGTAGTGGACAAAGAACCATCTCTTGTAACGATAGACCCTGTACCCTCTTGTACCCATGTTGAAGGAGAGGAACGGCGGGTGGGGATGTGCAATTGAAAGGCAGCCAGCGAGAGGCGAAGGATGCCTCCGTTTTTATGATGTACGAGCCCACGAGGGCACAGTCACAGCGTCTCGTTGTCATGACCGCAGCCAACTGGCAAGTTCCACGAGGAACGTAAATATAGCCCAATGACTCCTTGGAGGTGTGTCACTCTGGAAATAGATGACTCCTGTTGCTGGACGAAGCGCCCGTGATAAGACCGTAAATTTTTAATCTCTAATGAGGAATAGAGCATGTGCAAAAGCATACGATTAGATATCACTACACCAGTCATTTTCACATCTCCCCGACGGCCCGCCGACAATACGGCAGTACTCGATCCCCTGCAAGACCGACTGCAGGACAAATCTAGAACAGCTTACGGTTATGTGGCTCTGCAAGCTTGGTGCTGTTCATCTGGGCACTCAGCGGATGCCAGAATATTGCTGAGGACCACCCCTTCCCTTTCGACAATTCCGCCAGACTCGAAACAGCCGCCGTTCCGTCGATGGTCTTGATCTTGCGTAGCGTAGAGGACAGCAGACCCTTGTCGGCAAGGTGGACTACAACAGGACTACCAGAGCGTACAGCAATAAAAGCGGCATAACACAAGGTAACTCTGCCCTCCTTGTTCTCCCTGATCGCATATTCTTCGTACAACTTGAGGTACCAGGGAATATAGTCGCAAAGATTTATCGGATGATCTGCATCACACAAGGAAGGTGTCGGATCTTGCACTAGACTCCAGTCGATTTCAAGGGGTTGAACAAGTCGGAAGTCCGCCACGTGGGGATTGCGAAGAACATGTGCCACCGCGCTCCGACTTTGCTGAGTGGAGCAGGCTAAGGAAACCAGGTCTTTGGGCCGATACACGTGTTCCGCGATGTCGATCCAGACTTCTTCAGGGAAGCGCTGTGATGAGACGTTTTGAGGTGGAAGTACTGAGCAAGCGGCAAGACTTGTTTGTGCCTTTAACATGAAGGTTGGATCCGCCTGAGCTGCGAGGCGCGCAACAGCAGTGATACCCGAGGTGCTTGGTGACATAGCATATTGGTCGGGGAGGAAGGGAAACGCTGCCGTATGAGCGACCATCTTGCGATCACCGCTGGTATCAAGTCGTACGATGACCACGTCGAGGACAGAGAACAGGATGCCGAAAATAGTGCCTTGCTTGGGGCACGTCTCGAGTTCGCGTACACTTGCGTCGACTGCCTTTTGCTGAGAGGACGGGGAAGATAAATCGGCCGCAAACCAGAGGAAAATGTCGCCGCGCAACCATTTCAAGGCCAGATGATCTGACGGGCGATGTGTGGAGCGAATGAAAAAGGGAGCGAAGACCATCTGGAGCAAGTTGTAGGCCATATTGCATATCTGGGGCGGAAGCTCCTCTCGCTCCATGAAGGCTGGTAGCCAGGGGATGTGAGGGCCGACATGATAACTCCGCAGAAATTGGCCGATCAATGCTTGCAAGAAAGCTTCGCGTACTGTTTCTTGATCGGTAAGCGCTTCTCTGATGTCTAGAAGCTCATGGAGGGTTGAGTTGTTCTGGCGGGTGGAATCGAAGGCTATAGACGGCGCGGGAGTTTCGGAGTGACCATCGCCACCTTCAGCCGCCTTTGCCTTGAGCGTCGGGATGTAGCGGTGCATATATGGTGTGGTCAGAGATGGTGCCATGTGTCCATATGAATCCGTGCTGATGCACTCCTCGAAGATGGCGGACGGCGGTCTACAATCCAGCTTGAACATAGGTCGGCCGTTGATATGGAAGGCGAGATTGTCGAAATCGAGCTCGTAGATCCATTCGATAGAGGTACCATTACGGGGCCGCGTACGTGCGATGCGGCACTCTCCGTGTTCCTCTTCGCTGCTTTCGTCGTCTCCTGCAAGCGATGAATACAAGACGTGGAATCGGAGTAAGACCAACACACGAACGTCGTGTTGCGCGAGCTGCTCCGTCAGCTCCTTCATCTTTGCACTTGCCCATTTGTTGAAAGCTTTCGTCTTCACGGGAATCTGAGACAGTGCTTCGAGCCCCAATGCATCGGGATAACTATCAAAACGATAGAAATAGATAAAGTAAACGCCATTGTAGCGGTAGACGAGGTAGCCTGGTGTGCCCATGGTGACGCTACGAGTGATCGTGAAGGAAGGAGAGTGCGCGGCCGTGTTAACTTGTCGGCCCAGTCATTACGAGAAGCTAAAAACGCGTAAATAAACTCTGTGACTGTTGCGGAAGAGCAGAAGCCGGGACAAAAGTAAGGGCTCGGCATCTCCCGCACACAGCCGCTGAGTTCTATCATGCACCGGACACAACGATTTAGCTTGGTCGCGGGGTGGGCGAGGGACATCATTGACGTCTGCTGACTTGTGGGGTTCCGTATCTTCGTTTTGTTAGCTCCTGGAACTAAATGGAGAAACAAGCGAGCGCCGCTTTCCGCGAGTGTACTGCGTGTCAAAGAGGTTTAGCCGAGAGACCTCCTTTACGCATACGACTCAGAGCACTTATTCTCACAATAGCCTCAGATCTGCGCAAAGGTTGAGATCGATTCTACCTTGCAGAGGGGAGGAAATTCATTATGTATACGTATAGTGGACCTCAAACTCCTACAAAGCCCACGTCTTGACCACCCCGTCCGCTCCTCCCGAGACCATATATCGGTCGATGTATCTCAGCTTCGTGGCCGGCTGGGTATGCCCGTTGATGGATAACGTCGATAGCTGCCGTGATGTGCGGTTCCATATCTGCGTCATATTAGCTGCGCGATCGGAGAAGGCAAGCGAAGGACACACCTTGACCCCATTCTCGCTCGCGCAGGTCACGACCTTGCGTGAGTCGAACTGTAACGACGTGACCGGGCCATCGTACGTGATAAGGTCGGCCGTGCGTCCCATCCGCAGGTCCCATATGCGCACAGTCTTGTCCAGGCTCCCGCTAAGGATATTCAGCTCGTCGAACTGCACACACGTTACGGGCGCCGTATGGCCCAAGAGCGTCCTATGCGGTTGGCCCGTGCGCATATCCCACAGCCGCACGCCCCCGTCCCCGCTTCCGCTCACCAGGGCGTAGCCCCACGCCTGTACGCCGCCCACATAGTCCGTCCACATCTCGCCCGTGCTGGGGATGGGCCAGGAGAAGGAGCCCGAGGCAGCGGCGAGCAGGCCGGACGGGGAGAGGCCCTCGAGCGAGGGCGTGATGGGCGTCGAGATGGGCGGGTGAGAGATCGCCCACAGGATGTCCATCGTTAGGATGCATTGGCCCGTGTTGAGGTCCCATTGCCGGAGGGTCTTGTCAGAGGCGCCGGTTACCTGAACACCTGTGAGCCCCAAACCCAAGCGAGCTGGAAAAAGAGACGAACCAAGCTGGTATCCTCAAAGCAAAGCGCCGTGACCGCCTTTGAATGCCCCTCGAGTACATGCAGCAGCGGCCCCTGCGGCAGCTCGCCCTCGCCCTCCTGGTGCTCCACGTCCCCATTGACCACCACACCCTCTTCCGTAGGCTCACCCTCCTCCACCCTCCTCAAATCCCACACGCGCACCGCCCCGTCCTCCCCGCCCGTGATGCACACATCACCCTCGACCTGGATCGCCTTGACCGCCCCCTTGTGCCCGCGCAACCTGCCGACCTCCTCCCCTTCCAAGAGGTCCCATACACGCACACCGCCTTCTCGGTCCGCGCTGACCAGCGTCCCATACGGCTCTGTGAAGTCGAGCGCAGTTATGGGCGAGCTGTGTGAGAGCGTCATGAACGCCACGCCCGGGGGGAGGTCATCGTGTTCTGATGGTAAGAAGGCGGGCCCTACAAACGTGTCAGACCTTGGATGCAGCATATCCTCTTGATGCTGGCACGCACCCTTCTTTCGCCGTGCTGCTGGACTGGGCACCTCCGGCTTGGCCGCTTCCCGCTCCGCCAGCTGCTCCTGCACACCGTCCACTGCGCATATGATCAGCAAAGCACAGTTCCACAACTAGACATGCCACGCACATTCATCATCCAGCTCTAGCTCCTCCTCCTGTAACTTCAGCAAGTCCTGATGCAGCTGATCTCGTATAGCATCAAGCGCCTTGATCTTCTGCGTGATCTCATCTATCTCCGAATTGACGAGCGTCTGCAACCTGTCAGCCAATTTCGCCTCTGTGAGAGCGCGGCCCAAACGCACCTTGCGAACATGCAAGTTCTCCTTATCCATCCTGATTTCCCCCACCTGCCTAGCGAGCTCCTCCCTGCCGAGCACATGTCCCTGCTCCCTCTCCTGCCTCCGCTGTGCCCTCCCCTTTCCCTTCCTTGGTGACTTTCCCGGCTCCTCAATGCTCGTCTCAGTGAGCAAGCCCCTCTCGCCAATCCCATGCCTCAACAGCCCGGCCCTCCCCTCGCTCATCCTCACTTTCCGCCTTCGTGCCTTCCCCCGCTCCGCGCTCGGAATCGTAGCCTTGAATCCCCGTATCAAGCTCACATCATGCGCGATCCCCTGCGGCTCTGGTACCTCCGCATGCAGGAGTTCGGGAGTCGCTTCCAGGATCTGCATGTCGGTAGAAGTGATGCGTCGCGGGTGGAGGGTGATGCGCATCGGTGCGCGGCCGAGGGCGGCGAAGTCTGCTGCTCTTGGAGCGAGCGGTTTGGGGCCGGAGGAGGAGGAGGCAGTGGCGACGCCCTTTATCATCCTTGGTGTCATAATCACCGGTGCCACTGTTGCCCTCAGCAGAATTCACAACGACACCCGACACAGAGAACGACGCACAATCTTTCAATATCCTCGTTGAGTCCGACCGGGAGCCACCAAAGGGCGTCATGATCGTCTTTGAGAGTGCTGCGAGGTGGGAAGGCCCCCCTGAAGCAGAGGGGACCCCGCCGAGCTCGGCAATGGGCTCGAGCGCCTCCCTCAGCTCGCGGTTCTTCTCTCTCGGTGCCATCTGAGGAGCTGCTCGCTGATTCGCTCAGCTTGTAGCTGGGGTAGAGCGGTCTAAGCAGGGGATGGGGGTAGTGTCGAGGCCGGCGTGTAGGACATGTATGAGGAGAGGAGGAGGAGGACTGTCGAAGCCCCTCTGCCGACGCGCTGCCGCAAAGAGGAACGGTGACGCAGGGTCGGTTCGCGCGGGAGCATTATTCGCGACTCCCGCAAAGACGCGTCGGCCACGGCTTCCCTTCTCTTCTTCCGAAGCGCATTTCCGACTCGGACAGAGACGGTAGGGTACATACGGGGCATCTACACCGGAGAATCTATGCATTCATTCACGAGACACCTCAAAGTACACTAGCAATGCACACTACCATGACCCACGACCAGCACTACCGTCTACCCCTGCGCGCAGTAGGGTTCGCCCGCACCCTCACAACCGGAGTCGTCGTCTCCGCCATCTGCTGCCCATTCGCGTTTCCATTCCCAGGCCTCTGCGCGTCCGGCCTGTGCCTCAACGGGACAGAATCGTGTGCGTACTGCCGGGGACGTCGCTCATCAGGTCGACGCTGCTGCTGTTGCTGCGAGGGAGGTCTAGTGGGAGCAGGGGTATGACGTGCCTGAGGTGCAGTTCTCGAGCCGCTGGGGGTGGGCGGAGCAGTGCGCCTCGCACCCTGTCGGACGGTTCTGTCGTCAGGCGAAGGCGGGGTGAGCGGGATTGACCGGCGTGTAATAGGCGGGGTCGCAGGAAGCGCCACTGCGGGAGACATGAAGCGTCGGTGGGTGCTTCCCCCCGGCGGCGTGCTGAAGCGGCGGTGGGTGCGGATGGGACCCGGAGGCTCGGGGTGGGCGTTCTCCCGGCGTTGCATGCCACGGAGCCGCTGCAGCTGGTCGGCGATGCTCCCACGGATGATGGCTTGACCGCGGTCTTCGTCTTCCGAATGGCGGGGCGCGTTGCGCTCGGCAGAAGGCGCACGGCGTCTGTTGACGGAGGTAGAGGGGCGCGGAGGAGGCGAGGTGAAGCGAGCACTGAATAGCATCCTGGCTGGATGCGGCGTATGGCGAGGTCGGGCAATGACAGGCAAAGTGGGCGCTCCGGCACCAGCAGGGGTGACAGGGACGCGAGACGGCGCAGGTGCGGCTTGGGCAAGTGCAGTAGGCTGTACTCGCTCACGGCGAGCTTCACGAGCTGCAGTACGGCCCGCCGGGTCCCTCGTTACAGTGTGGTCCATCAGTCTTGCATTGCGCTCTGCGTAAAGGTGGTTGCGGAGACTTTCAGCCATCAGACGCTCATGCACCGTGTTCAACTCGGCATCGTCCACTTCCTCGATGTCGACGTCTTCCAACTCGATGTCGGGCTCGATGTCGGGAAGGACGAAGTGGAGCTCAGGCTCCTCTTCTTCATACAGCTCTCCCTCATAGTCCTCTTCGCCGTGCAGTGATTCGTCAGCGTCGTGGTAGTATGGGACATCTGCATCGTATGCTCCATCTTCGTCGTCCGCGCCCTCTTCGAAGTAGGGAGCATCAGGATAGTCCTCGTCGTCGAGGTCGTATAGCCCATCCGGGAAGTCGGGCACATCGTGGAAGTCAGGTGCATCATCATACCCGCCGTCACCCTCGACCTCTCCTTCATGCCATTCTTCTCCACCGTCTTCCCAGTGGACACCTTGCGGCATGACGATCTGTACTTCATCATCCCCCGCCTCTTCGCTTTCACTGCCGTCTTCACTCTCGCTTTCGGTGCTTTCTTCTGTTACCGCGCTTAGATTTCGTCGGCTCGGGGCTCCGACAATTTCGATGCCATCTGAGTCGCTCCCATCATCTGAGCTCTCGAATTGGGCTTCCGCCCCGCGCAGTGCTTCCCCGCGCAGTACTTCAAGCGTCTCCGGGTCAAGATCTAGATCATCGTCGCTCTCGTCGTCATGAGCAAACATATGGTGCAGCAAAGCAGCGTGATCGTCAGCTTGCTGGACGGCTCGTCGGAGTCCGTGCCTTCTCTCCACGCCAGGCAATGGACGATTCTTGATGTCGGCCCACTCGCTGGTTCAATAATCAATAAGAGACATGCGCATGCAGTTAGTGGGGATCAACGACGCACCCAATTCGTCGATCCCAGTCCTTTCTCTTCTGCCCTTCCTTCAGCCAGTCTACGTTCCCACTCGCCTCAAGCACCATTATGTGCTTCTCGATTATGCTGTCGAAGCTCCTGCAGGGTATAAGTGCCTTTAGAGGGCTGGCGGGCTCGCGACATGTGTGGCAGGTCGGATTCGGTCTCTGGACGCGCATATAGTTAGCCTCACCCGCCAGTGGCGTTAGGGGATAGTGCCAAACCTGCGTAATCCATTGATCTGAGCAGATCCCGCAGGCCATATGCCCACAGGGGTTGATAATCTGGCATCCAACCCTATTCCGTACGGTCAGTGATGTCCCAATTTTGAGACCGAGAGGATTGCGTACATCAGCTCCAGGCATATCGGGCAATTCAGGTCATCCTCGAACGCGGTCTGCACGTCGGCCCGCGCCTGATCCACCTGTGCCGGGCGGGACAGCTTCTGGCGCTTGGAGGGCTTCCCAACTTCTGGGGTATCTCGGTTGTTTGACGAGACGCCGGGAGAGGCACGCCGCTTCCGGGACACGCTCTGCCTACAGTCACGAACAAGCGCCGTCAGTGCTGGACAATGGCGGCGTGGAATGCCAAACGTACGACCCCTCTGCCCTCTGGTCCATCGCCAATCGTGCCCTCAAGCTCATCCTGAGCTTCTCACCCCTGTAGATTGCTTCTAATCGATCGAAGAGGCACGTATATGCACCCGGGTGTGGTGGTATGAGAGCGAGAGCAGTGAGCCAGCTTGAGAGTGGCGAAGCTTTCGGGAACCACGAAGCTCGGCATGCGCACGCGAGCCTGACTCCGGCCGTTCTCCGATCCGGGTCGCTTTAGGGCTGGTTCCTTTATCGCCGATAAGGGACCAGGAATACATTTGGCCGTTTGCATTCCAATGACCGCTGCGCTTTTCTGAGTACCACATTACTATCAACGTGGGCAGTTAGCCGTGCGGTTTGGATACTAAACCCTTCCTGATTCGTTAAACATCTACTGCAAAGGCTTATCTCCGATCTTCAAGACTGTAATCTGCCATCCTCAGCCAGCCAACCGCAATGGGGTCTGGCAAGCACCTTATGTTCTACACCTTAACCCCAACCGGGCTGTTCTGTGCATCCCTCGGCTTGCCCTTCGTGACCCAATCATCCAAGTTGTTCAGCACCTCCTTCTCCTTCCCATAGATGCCGACGTGCGTCGCACCCGCCTGGTGGGGATACAACGCCACACGATTGCACGTGAGCAAGTACGGATGCGGATGCGGCTCGTTCTCGAAACAGTCCAGGCCCGCGCGGGCGACGTGCCCAGACTGGAGAGCGCGCACGAGAGCTTCTTCGTCAATGACTGGGAGACAGGGAAATCCGTCAGTGTGACAACGGGAGTTAACGCCGATAGCACTTACCGGAGCCACGGGACACGTTCACAATGTATGAACCTTTCTTCATCAGCGCAAACTCCTTGTCACTGAACTTGTGGTAGTTGTCCTGTTGGAGCGAGCAGTGCAGGACGATGCACTGGCTGCGGGTTAAAAGGTCCTCGAAGGACACGTACTCTGCCCCCTTCTCTTCCTCAGGGGACAGGTGGTGACGGTTGTGGTACAGGATCTTCATCCCGAACCCTTGCAACTTGTCGCGGGTCAGCTGCATATCAAACGTGTCAGCAGGTGAGAATTCAGTGAACGGGAAAGACTCGCCTTGCCGATAGTGCCCATGCCGAAAATACCGACGACAAGTCCGCGGGTATCGAGGGCGTAGTCAAAGCCGTTCCTCCACCCACCCTTCCTGATCTCCAGATCGGCACTGACGGCATTGCGGGTGCACATGAGGACGAACATGGACGCGGTCGTCGCGACAGGGCTGCACAAGGTACCTTTAATCAACATATCCTGGGATGACGGGCTGGATTCACTTACTCCGCTACACCAGTTGGTGCATTGGAGAACCAGGCACCGATGCTGGTGAGCCAGTCGACGTCGATACTGTCGAAGCCAGCTCCAATATAGCCGACGAAGCCGAGCTGCCCCTTCAGTGGCCCAAACAGCTCTTCGTTCACAGTCCCTGCAGGACCGCCGAACTTGACCACGCTGGTCCAGCCGCCTTCGGGGGCTAGCTCTTTGACCTTGGCGATCACTTCAGCGCGAGATGCGTTGCCGAAGTACTGGGCAGGTGGTTAGCTGAGCAAGTCGTACCAGTTGATAGAGTACGTACGGCGACCTTGGCGTGCTGCTTCTCGAAAGCCGCGACCTCATCATTTGCAAAGCGAGTCTTGCCCAGGACGATGACGCCGTGCTTGCTTTTGGTGCTGGTAGTTCCGTTAGCAGTGGCCATGTTGTTCAGTCAAGCGGTTTAGACTGCGAACAATGCCGCGACCATTCCAGCTAGCACGGGCTATAAATGTCCATTGGCTTCCCATGATGAAAGTGGAGGTAGCTTGTGTTTCACGCCGAGCGTGTGGATGCGTGTCAGGACCCCTGCTCATTCAGCATATATAGGAGCTCGGAATGACAGCCGGAGGCTGTCAAAGTGCCTTTTAGGATAGCTTATGGGTAGTGTTCCGAGACTGCTCATGACAATGCGGGGGACGATCAAGTTAGGCTCTCAGGGTCCGAGCGCCGGTCAGGTGCGGGCACGGGGCCGGAGGTTCGGGGCGAGGGATGTCTCGCTTTCTTCTGCCGTAACGGCATTCAGTTGCCCCGCACCGAAAGGGGAGATGCGGAGGTGCAATCGGCGCCGAATGCCGTTGAGAATGCCGATACGCAGCTCATTTAGGCCGATTCCAGGACCGGCAGAAGGACCCTGGGACAACGATGCACAATTGTGACGTCGGTTACCGTGGTCACATTGCTGGAAAGACGCGGTAATGAGAGCCATTGGTCAAGTGGGGTGGAGGTAAGAGGAATAGCCCAAGGGGAGATACCGAGTCTCGATGGTGCGATGCGTTTGAATCCAGCTCCTTCCGCTGAGCCCAAGATACTGCTACAAATCTACCGCTACATCTCCACCGACTCGCTCGCTCGTGACTCTACAAGGCACTCTTCCCCTCCGCAGGAGCTATTCCCTTCTTTGTAGCTACGGCCTCGCTCTCTTCCTGAGACGATACCTTGTCGGAACCTGCAGAAGTCGGCTGGTTTACATCGACAGGCGGAGGTGCGGTCTCCTTCTTCGTGAGCTCCGGCTTCGTCGGATCCGTCAGAGCCTGTGTCTCCTCCTTCTCCTCCTTAGCCGCGCCGTCCTCTACCGGCTTGCTAACACCCGACGTCTTGTCCTTCTCCAACTTCTCCTCAACAACCTCCTCGACCGCCTCCGAGATCTTGAGCTTCTCCTCAATATCCCTCGTGATCTCCTCGATCTCCTCCTGCTCATCCACTTTCCCGCCCAACCCCGCCGTCTCCTCCCAGAGCTTCTCCAGCTCCTCCAGCCACCCCAGCTCCCGACACAGGTCTCGCACGACCGTATCACAGTCCCCTAGCGCAAGGACGTCATCGGGCCTGCTGCCGATGTCGCCCACCGGGTCCAGGTTGATGAGCACGCGGGGGCAGGACTCGGGCGCGAGACGGCAGATGCCCGCGAAGGGCATCACTGTGAGGGAGGTGCCGAGGATGAAGAGGAGGTCGCCGGTGCGCAGTTGGGGCACGGTGGAGAAGAAGGAGCTCGGTAGCTGTTATGAGTCAGAAGGGCTACCTATGTAAGAGGAACAGAGCTATGCGCACCCCTTCGCTGTTGTGAGTCAGAAGGGGCACCGATATAAGAGCAAAACTATGCGCACCCGAAGAAGACAATATCCGGCTTGACAAGCCCTCCGCACGACTCGCACTTGGCCGGCTCCCCATTCTCGACAGCCTCCTTCATCGCGTCGTCATCAAACGGCTCCTTGCAGACAATACAACTGTTGCTCGCAAAGCTGCCGTGTGCCTCAATAATTTTATTTCCGGACAAGCCGGCGCGCCGCTCGAGCGTGTCGATATTCTGCGTGAAGCACATCTTGAGCAATCCCTTATTATCCAGCAGCTTGAAGAAGGAGTGTGTGACGGTGGGGCGGAACTTGGCGGGGTCCATATCTTTGGCGAGGGTATAGACTGAGAGTGAACGTGAGTAAGCGCCCAACAGGTCCTTTAGCCAGCGTGATGCGTACATGGCATGGGATTCTCCCTGAAGTAGTCTATGTCGAATACAGCTTCGGCGTATGGGAGATTCAGGCGCTGGAGGTTGTGCTGCTCAAGGGGTCAGTTGCATGTTCCACTGGACCCTCGGCGAACTCACGTAGAGACCGGTCTCTGGAGAGCGGAAGTCCGGTATACCCGCAGAGGTACTGATGCCTGCTCCAGCCTGTTCCAGTCGTTAGACTCTGTAGTTCCAGGATAAATTAATTGACGCACCATGACGAAGACCTTCCTGCACTGGTCACTCTTCATGTAGTCGGCCACCCCGGCTATATCCTTGCTCTTCAAGACGCTGGGCCCTTCGCCAGTCATCGGTGCGCTTTCTTCGTTGCCCATGTATGCAAGTCTATATCTCCAGTAGAGTGCGACAGCAGCGGTGGTCGCAGAAGTGAGTGAAAGGGTTGTCTGGCTGCGCAAGCGCCGAAGCGACCGGGTTATAAAGGACTGCAAGGGCGAGGGCGCCATGCTGCTGGCCGGATATGCAAGGGGCGATGACGAGGGGGTGGCAGTGCTGGCGTGTAATGAAACTGACGGGCGCTTGACTCGGACGCGTCGAGGACGTGTTTAGTCGTGGTCTGCTTCTAGACTGTCGGCGTACAGCAACACTCGCACTCCAGGCACTATAATTCGGCGTCGAATCACTCAGATGCTGTGCTTGAATGCGTGGCCAGGATGGCGAACGACAGGGAACTTACTTCGGGCATGGCCGCAGCCCGATCAGAACCGCCGTCGCACAACGGACTGATTGTCGTTGCCCACCCTATCGCTGTGAAGTAGTGCAGCCCAACCATGGAGAGGTCCACCCTCCGCTCGTCTTGGTACGACCTCGACTCGTATGAAACAGCATCTTCTGCTAGCGCTGGATCTCATGGAGGACCCAAGTCGATACACCAGCGGATCCGTGGGCACGAGCTCCGGAACGACGACACCGAGGGCCAACAGGGATGCGGCCCTCCCTAATGGACACGCTCCTGCGTTCCGTATATACGGCCGACCTCCGCAAGTAGACGGGCAGTTTGGGGACGATACGGTCCTCCTGGTGCGTCTCTCCAAACCCCGCGTGCTAGCTGCATCTCACACAGTTGGCAGGTTGAGAACACGCTGTTCCACATCCCTACCTATCTTCTCACTCGCCAATCCGAGCTCTTCCCATCCCTTTTCAGCCTATCCCCTGGGAGTTCTACCAATCTCCGCCGGACGTTGGAAGAAGCACCGGTCGACATCAACCGCGCCGAGCCGGCGATCACAGCGGACCAGTTCCGGGCATTCGCGAGAGCGTTGACTTCTCCTGTGTACGCGCTGCCTCGCTAGCCCCTTTCACCCAGTCTTACCTTGTCCACAGGTACAACCCGACTCCACTCACATCTTCCGAGCTCACTTCCGCCCTGGACCTGAGCCGCAAATGGGCCTTCACAACGCTCTACAACCATCTGCTGTCTCAGCTCGCGTCCGGCCGTGACGGGCACAGCAACGCGCTCGCTCTGCTACCTCACGAGCGCCTCCGCCTCGCACAGCGTTACTCCTCCCATCCAGTCCTGGAGCAAGCGCTGGTTGACCAGTGCCTTTCCCTCACGCCGCCCGACATGCTCGTCTACAACGCCGTCGTCGACTGCTTGGGCCCACAGCGGTTCCTGGACCTTCTGGAAGCCAGGCGCCTAATCTGGGCCAGTCTGCGTGCCGATCATCCGAGGAGGAAGGAAGGCAACGTATGGACCGAATGCGCCAAGCGGCCCGACTGGTGTCATTCCAACTGGCTCTTCAACCGTGCTCTAGCCGAGGTTACCGCTCAGGAGAGCAGGCCAAAGGAACGTAACGCCCCGTACGCGGATTTTGACGATGCCTTCGCCCGTGCTGTGGAGCACCAGGCGCAGCTGGTCCAGAGGTCGATCTGCGAGACGTGCAAGAGGAAGACGATCGAGCGCGTGAGCTGGTTCGTCGATAGCGCCCAGCTGTTCGACATTGTCCGCAACACCATGGGGACTGAAATGTTGGACGGAGCGCCATCGCGTGTGAATGAAGTCCAACAAAAGGCACCGCACGCTCGCGTCGACAAAGGCAAGGCCAAAGCGGTACAAACCGAGCACGCCGACGCGCCTAACTGCAAACCCAGTGCTTCCAGCTATCTGTGGAACGCGGCTCGCGGCCTCCCAGTGGAAGGATCTCCGCTACCAAAGCAGTGGGAGAGGTTTATGAACCCCGAAGGCGAAAGTTCTAACATTCCGCGCACTGCTACCGCGTAGTCTTCCGTTTCCTTATCCGAGTACTTGCAATGCAATCCCCTTGTTCATCATCTTCTTGTTTGTGTGAATTGGCAAATGCAGCCTCCTGCACCGTGTACCTCGGTTTGGGCACTCGTTATAGCCATACATGCACAACCTTAATATGTGTTTGCACATGTATGGATAGGACTTCATGGTCTCGTGGATAGGTCCGGCACTATGCACTTCAACATGAAATGGATCCATATATTTCCTTCCTTTGAATATGCATAAACTCCGCTCCTATCTACTAATGCAATGATACATCTACATCTCTATGCGGTACAAACGATGGCTTTCTTTTCTCCCATCTAAGCACATTTCCTTCCAGTGTTCCGATATATTCAGGCGGTGTTATGCAAGCAGACCTTTGTGTTGGATGCAAGTTGGTGGGTAGTGATCGACAGAAGGATGCGGGGGGGAACAGATGGCGGGTAGGACACAATAGGGCCAATCGTGGAATGTTATAGAGCGCTCATCTCGGCCGCCTCGTACGCCTCTTCAAGCTTGGCATTATCGTCCTTATCGTCCGTGAGTGACTCGGCCAAAGGATACTCCTTCATCTGCTCGGCGTCAGCGCTGTCTCTTACCATCAAAGTTGCCGGAACGCACAAACAAGACCAGGAGGGTGGCGACCAGGGCGAGGCAGCCGTTCGCGAGGAAGACAGCGTGCAGGGAGGTGGCGTAGCTCGCGATGGACTCGTCCCGCTGGGAAAGAGGCAGGTCAAGGATAGACGTCGCGTTTCTCCTGACCTCGGCCACGATCTGCACACAAACACAAAAGATCTACATGAGCACGTCCACTGGACTGGGAAGGGACTCGGGTGAAAACGCACGGCAGCAGCGTCCCCGCCTTGGATCTTGCTTGACAGCTCGCGCTCAAGCACGCTCTGCTGTATCGCGCTCGAGACGGCCATGCCGATGACCTGCCCACAGGAGCGGAACATGAACGCGATGCTCGTCACGAGGGCGATGTCCGCGCGGCGCACAGCGCTCAGCATCGCAACTGCCGCACGCACATCAGCAACCCGTTCGCGCAAAATCAAACAGAGGAAACGCACTGAAGGTAGAGCCATTGTACCCGCTCCCGCCGAATCCCTGCGGCATTAGAACGACCCAGGTGAACATCTCCCACGTGCCGCGGCCTATGAGCGCGAGGAGGAAGCAGGGCAGGCCCTGGAGGATGCAGAGGCCGACGATGAGCGTCCAGTATTTGCCTGTTGTTCTTATATACTGCATTCCAACACATTCCGCCTCAGCAACTTGTAGAGGAGGTGGAGGGGAGGGAGCACGCACGAATCCTGAAATGACGCCTCCGCACGCGCCGCTGATCGTATTGGGGATCAAGTGCATCCCTGCGCCGCTGGGCGAGTTTCCCCTAACGATCTGAAGCAGCATGGGGAAGAACAACCCAAGGGCGATCGTAGCCGCCGAAGCGAGGAACGTGCTCCACGCGAGGGCGGCGACGTGCATCGAGCGGAGGAGGCGGAGGGAGAGGACCGGCTCGGGCGCGACGTATTCTTCTACGAGGACGAAGCCGGCTAGGGAGAGGAAGGAGAGGGTCATGGTTAGGTAGACGAGCGGGTGGGACCAGGGGAGACCCTCGTTCGTCTTGAACGCGAGGGAGAAGACGAGGGCGCCGATCTGTCACCCAACGACAACATAACACGGTATCAGCACTTGTCTGCTTCTTGATAGGAGGGGCGGAACGGACACACCCCAGTGACGAGCAGCCCGCTGCCCCACCAGTCCAGCCTGCGCTTCACGGCCTCCCACACCCTCCCCCCCCGCTCCTGCCCGTCAACTTCATAATCGACCATCCACAGCAAGCCCGCCATGACGAGCGCCAACGGCGGGAGCTGCAAGAGGAACGCCCATCTCCACCCGAGAGCATCAGCCACCAGCCCACCATACACCCCTCCGAACCCCGAACCCGTGGCCCAGCAGACGGAACTGACGCCGTTCAGCAGCGCGCGCGATCGTAGAGGTACGATATCGCTTATGATGATCGCGCCCAGCAGGCCTGAGCCGCCCCCTCCCGCCCCCTGCAGGAGCCGAGCGAGGATAAGAACGTTCATACTGTGTGCAAGGCCGCAGAGCGCTGAACCTGGTTTCAATTGGGGTTAGCAGGAGGGGATGGAAGAGATGGGAGAAGGGGCACACCGAGGATGAATAGGGAGAGCCCGATACCCATCGCTATCCGTCGCCCGATTATGTCGCTCAGCCGCCCGTAGAGCGGGGTGCAGCAGGCGACGCTGAGGAGGTATGCCGAGTCTGCAGGTCAACAACGGTCAGCAATGTGATTTGAGGAGGGAGCGAGGACGGGGACGCACTGAGCCACGCCGCCCGGTGCAGCTCTCCGAACCCGCTCGCAATGGGCGTCGCGAGGGTTGCGACGACCGTGCTGTCAATGCCGTAGAAGATCGTGACCGTGAAAAGCTGGACCAGGATCCACGTTACCGCGCGCGGGGAGAGCTCCTCCGGTCTTGGCCGGGCGGGAGCGTTCTCGGAGCGCTTTGAGAGGTTGAGGTAGTCTGAGAATATGCGCTGGGAGGAGGGGGAGAGGGTGATGCTCGAGCGGGAGGAGGAGGATGGGCCGCCGGTCAGGGTGAGCGCGTCCACCTCTGTCTCCTCGTCGTCTGAGTCGGACGGGTCCCTGTCCTTGTCCTGGGTGGGGAGGGGGATGTACCCGCCGTCCCCACCGAGAGCGGTGATGATCCCCGGCGGCGGGGGGAGGGTGCGCTGTGCATGTGCATGTTGTGCATGGCCGTTGCCGGGGAGAGTCACCGGGTCGGTCGGCGTGCGCGCGTGGGCTCGGCGGTACTGCGTGCGCGGGGGTCGCGCCGGGGTGCGCGGGGAGGGTCCGAGACCGGGCATGCTGGCTATATGCACCAGAGGGCGCACGGCGTAAGCTGCTGCGCTGCGGGATGGAGGCCTCCTGCTGCGGGGGCGTGGAGGAGCACGGTGGGGGGATGGTGTCAGGAGAGCTGACCGGGGTGTTTGATGCTGACTCTGACTCGGTGCAGTGCAACTATACTTTCAGGCGAGCCATGCAATGTCCACGCTTCCGGGCACGGGCACGGAGCTCCCCCCTCGGCCCTCCACACCAATCAATCGATCAGTCACGCCAGCTCTCCTGCACAACACGCACGCTTCTCACCGGCATCCCGTAAACGGCTTCCAGATGCAGATGCTGCTGGCCGGGATTCTCGTGCGCGAGCTGGCACCTCTTCCCGTTCCATTCCCCTTTCCAGGTCACCATCGCTGCACAACCCTGGCCGCTCAGGCTTCTGCAGCAGGCCGACTGCCGGCACTGCCAGTACCCGTGCGTGAGGAGCGATGGAAGAGCAGCCTATGAGCGCCGAGCAACGGTCGGACCGAGCACCCCAACCATGCCCCGAAGCCGAAATTTCCCAAGTTATGCGCAAATAGGAAAATAGGCCGGGGCCAGACTCAGCACGGCGCGTCCCTTTTTCTTGCCAACACATATATTGCCATTTTGCCGCAAAATGGGCGCATTTGGTGCCGCGCCCCGATGGCCCGCGATGATGCGCGATCGGCATGATGACCGCCCGCGCATGCGCGGAGGGTTGCCGTTGCGGGAAATTCGCCGCGTTCCGAGGGCTTTGAAGGCGTTTCGATTGGTCAACGCGGGCACGCCAGTTCGACAGCGACGACGACATCTGTTGACCGTTTGATCAATTGTGTTCCGCTCGAGCGGATCAGAGATGATCACCCCGCCCTGGATGCGCCTGATGCCCGATTTATCACAGCTGGCAACGAAGATGTGATGAAGGGCGGTGCTGAATTCCCAAATGAATTCCGGGAAGCGCGAGGGCGAAGCCCCTGCCGAGCATCGCTGCCTTCCTTCTTTCTACTGGCAAAATCGGCCCCTTGCCCTGATTCATGCTTGCACATTCACGGATTCGGGCGGAGCATGGGATTCTCGCCTGGCTTACTGTTCAGATCGTCGCCAGGGTCGGTCGGTGCTTCATAGCCCCGGCTTGCAAGTGCCTCGCGACTGTTCGCGCGCCTGGGTGAGGATTGTCGCGGACGGGATGGTCTGTCTCACACAGCTTGCTGGACAAGCACGCTCTCAGCTGCCCAAGCTTGGACAGGCCAAGTTCCATCTCTTTTACCAACATCAACTTCGCGCACAAACTCCTGGCCCTCCCAACTCCCCTTCCAACTTCCCGCCGTTTCGTGGGCAGAAGCCTGGGCTCGGAAGACGGGACTATGAGCGATCCATGTGCGAATCCCTCGAACCTCGCGGAAGAGCCAGACATGCCTCTAGAGCGGGCTCGACAAGGTCACGAGGTCAGCTGTTATTCGGCAATTGCCTGCTTCATTCTCGGCTGGCGGGAACACTCTGGGCCACCATATGTACCATCACGTGATGAGTGGCATCCTCATGCAGCAGCTCTCTATTTCTACACGCAGTTCAAGACGCCCATTCAGCGGGTTGCCAGCGGAGAAAGAAAGGGCATTGCGAACTCTTTGTGTGCTTCCTAGCTGGGTATGGATCCGGACTGCCGCCAGAGAATGGCAGATGTGCTTGTGCGGGATCAAGATGTCCTAACTAGAGGCTTGTCGAGTTCAAGTTTCGCCGACTCCACGAATAGGTTGGTTTGACCTGTGCCGCTGCCCGTCATTTGGATCGCCCAGGGCGGATCATGCTCACGTGTGCTTAGATTTCGCTTCATGAAAGTACAGTTACCAATCCGGCACTTTTAAGCACTGTTCCCAGCGATACTTCCTGGTGATCGACCTTTTGGAAGGAAGCCTCCCATCCACATGACACTGCATCTTCGCCAAGTGACAGCCACAGGACTGGGAGGGAAACTCAAGCGGTTCGCTCACTCTCATCAACATCTGCATCGTCCGGTCGTCGGCATTCTACCCACGTTTGTTGATCCTGCCTGTATTTGACCGTCGATGCAGACATCGGCTCTGCATCGCTTGCGATTGTTCGATACCAATCAGCATCTCGCGGTCGACGAACTCGAACAGATGGACGACTTGATTGAACCAGGCTATCCGACAGAGGGCTTTACTCCGAGGCGCTATTTTCTCTGATTCCACCATCTGTCGAACACGTCATACTCTGGCCTTTCGTGCATCTCAAGACTGACCTGCGTTGTGCACTTCCTTCGCTCCGCCGAGGCTGCCATTCGCCGTGTTATCGCGGGAGAAAGCGCTTTGCGGACTATTACGTCCGGCATAGCCAGGCTGGACCGAGCATCGAAGGCGGAAATGATGGCCGTGCAACGCTGCTCGGATAGAATTGGTGGATCTGCTCTCGTACAAAGACAGACTCGGACCATAATGTTCTCTGCCTGGAAATAGGCCACATGTGTCATAGTAGGTACTGTACACAATGACTCGGCATACCTTCTGCAGAGACGGCGCGGAGGTGATTACAATAGTAGATGATTCTGCAAGATTGTATTGTCTTACAAAGGACAACCGTCTGACTTGCAACAATCTGATCTAGGACCATTGTTTTGCTGCATTCAATTGCACCGCATCATCGATTACCCCATTTGCCTTTTGCGTCCACCCTGCTCTCCACCGTCGAAACCCCTAGTCACTAGTCTTCTGACTGCCTCCCATTGACGTCTTCAGCGTCGCCGAGGATATGAACTCGGTCCGGAGCGCTCAGCCTGTAGACAGGGGGGCGGCATCCGGTCGGGTTGCTCCAGCGGGAGGAGCCCTGAGCTGGAGGGGGATGTATAATGGCATATCCCGAGGGTGACTTTCATCGCCCGACGTCCACGCCCTTCCTCTCCAATACCATCAACCCAAAATGATTGAACCCAAGAACGTACCGTTGTGGGATGCGCTCCCCTCCGTCCCCGGCTACCCGCACGGTACCGCCTGGTCCGTCTGGGGACCAAACGATCAACTCGGCGCGCTCAACATGCTCACGCCCTCGATTGTCCTCTCCGGGCTAGCCGAGGCGCGCACGGGTGAGCGCTACCAGCTCGACTGGTCGATGGACAAGCCGCTGCTTCCCGGCCGGCGGCGCACGATGGACCACAAGGTCATCTGCTCCGACGGGCCGCAGTGGTGGGGCTGCGACGACGAGATACACATCAATACGCAGAGCAGCAGCCAGTGGGACGGCTTCAAGCACTGTGCGACGAAGGAGGGCGTGCTGTATGGTGGATTCAAGCTCGAGGAGGTGCGGAGCGGGAAGGAAACGATGCGGAATGGGACACACCGTGCGCTCTTCTCTCTCCCCGCGCAGAGCATGCGCTGACAGCAGGCAGACTGGGTGGAAGCGGGCGGACTTGCAGGCAGGGGCGTGCTGCTCGACTGGGCGCGTTGGCGCACTCTGACAGGACAATCGCTCCCCGCCGCTTTCACGGACCACAACGTGCCCGTGTCCGAGCTTACCGCCGTCGCCAAGTACCAGGGCACCGAGCTGCGCCCAGGGGACGTGCTCTTCGTCCGGTTCGGCTTCACCCAGTGGTACGACGGGGCGAGCGACACGGAGCGCAAGTGGGCGTTCCGGGAGAATGGGGGGAAGTGGCTCGGCGTGGAGGCGGGAGAGGAGACCAAGCGGTGGATTTGGGACCATCACTTTGCAGCGGTCGTGGCGGACAATCCCGCCTTTGAACGTGAGCGCCTTGCAGGCTTACGTGAATAGATGCTGATCAGAGGAACAGAGTGCGGCCCCGGACTTGGTGCTGGCGACGGACTGCATCATTGGCTCCTCCCGCTTGCGGGCATCCCGATCGGGGAGATGTTCTACCTGGAGAAGCTGGCGCAGGCTTGGTGCGCCCTTCTCTTTCGCGTGCAGTGAGCCCATGCTAATGCGCAGGATAGCGAGAGACAGAAGAAATGGTCATTCTTCTTCACCAGTGCGCCGCTTAACATCCCCGGAGGCGTGGCTTCAACACCGAACGCGATCGCTGTCCTGTAGATGGCAGAAGCGAACACGTGGTTATTGGGTTGAAGGATATTCAAAGGACGGAAATATATGGATCCATTTCATGTTGAAGTGCAAAGAGCCCGACCTTTCCACGGGACATTGAATTGCTGTTCATACATGTACAAGCACATATTATTGTTGTACATGTACGGCCATAACGAGTGCCAAAAACCGAGTCAAATGGTGCAGCCAGCTGCACGTGCCAGTTCCCACGGCCTTCTACTTGCCGTCCCCACTGAGGTTCATGCTCCTCCACTCCCCGCTCTTCCTGCTCCCCTTCTTCCCGCCCTTCCCGCCCTTGCCCTCCTTGCCCTCCTCCCGCTGGACCCGCTCCAGCGCCAGCCAGCTGACGACGACAAGCTCCTTGATCTCAAACGCGCAGCTGTACACGACGAGCGCCGCGTTCGGATCTGTGATGCGCTCGCTGTCCGCAGGGCGGAACTGGGCAGCCATCTCGTTGTTGGGGCTCAAGAGCTACTCAGGCACGTGAGCAACGCTTCGCGTGTGAGGAAAGGGAAAAGCACTTGCATAAAGCTCCTTGTTGGAACGATATCCCTGCCAGGTCCACACGCTGCCGTCCGGGTCCTTCACCCGCGGCTTACTGCATCCCTCGCCTCATCAGCACCTCCCCCCACAGCACCAAATGGACTCACTGTCCCATGACCTTCCCGAGCATCCCGAGCCCAAAGAACTTTCCAAACCCCGTCCCTCTTTCCTCCTCCAGGCCGAGAACGACCTCCCACCCGCTCTTGGCGTGCCGCACGCTCCCTACAAACTCGCCCATCCCCCGCGCGGAGCGAACTGTGATCACTTCCCCCACCCGGCTGGGCGGCAGGCGGAAGCGCTCTTTGCGCTGTGGGTGAGCGGAGGTGGGCGAGGTGGGCGGCGTGGGCAGGGCCGTCGGCGCAAAGGCGTGCTCGTCAGAGGTTGTGGAGACTGTGAAGTAGGCGCCGCCGTCGGTGTAGAGGATGCAGTCGAATGGGTCTGGTGAAGAGAGACGGAAGATGAATGCCGAGGTCTTTGATACTTCAGACATGTGCGCGTGCGTTGGATCAGAGGAACGAGGACGACTACTGGGACAACAGAGCGAGAGGACAAAGAGGTGCTAAGCGTGGGAGGACGGGAGAGGTTGATGATCGTCCCTGATCATGATGAGGGTGCCCTCGGGTATATAGCGTCCAGATCGGGCCGAGAGGGCGTTAAGAAGCGCTGAAAAGGCGTGCTTCTGCCATATCAAGGCTGTCGACAGCCTTCTGATGGACACGTGGGGTACTTTTGTTTGCCCCGCGCTTGCCCCAATCCGATCTTCTATCAGCGGGCTGCCGCGGGGATAGGCTTCTGTTTGACCGTTTGCGGGAGAATGGTAGCTCCTGGCTGCTGAGCGAGGAGAAGCCGCCTTTGATTCGGGAACGTCTTTGTTCTCTTTCAGAGCACAACAAAGAGATCCATTAGACAACGGCTGACACGTGAAGATCGCATGTCAGAGCGTCTGTCCGAGCAGCCTGACCGACGATAACAACAGGTGGTTCAACGTGTTTGTATTGACCAGTAAGGAAGAAGTGCGATGGCCCCGTTTTCAGATCATTGTGCCCAGTTTTTCGAACGTCGGTGGGTCCCGAGGAGAACAAAAGACTGGTCAAAAGACGCCTTTGCCGAATTGGCGCTCAGATTGTCAGCACCGCCACCCGAGCGGACAACGACATCAGGGCCGACATCTTCTTCACTCAACGACTACAATCGGCTCTCCATACATTCCTCATTACTCTTGCCGGGTTGATGACCATCATCAGAATATAACGACGATTACCGACGGGCAAGCACGATTCATTCTGCTACAATGCCCGGCGAACCACCGTCCTCCACGACGACGACGAAGGCAGACCCAAGCGAGATGCCATCCTACGGCCTCTACTCCTCTTCCCGCTACGACCCCCTCCTGCTCTCCTGCACGCTCAACACACATACCATCCCACCCTGTACGCCCTCGCCTTTCTTCCTCCTCCCATACCACCGTGACCGCCTGCTCACCGCCGCTGAGGCGTTCGGCTGGCCAGAGGTCGTTAAGCTGCTGCAGGGCCCGGAGGGGGTGAGGAGGCTCAAAATTGAGTTTGTGAAGGCTGTAGCACGGTGGGAGGAAGAGAGAGAGGAGAAGTGTCCGCCTGTCAAGGTGCGCAGTCTTGTCATTTCGGTCTGTTTGTTACTTACAGGGAGCAGGTTCGACCGGTCGTATACAAGGATGGCACTATCGAAGTGGGCCTGACGCCAACACGTCCGATTCACAACATCTCGCTGATGTTCACCACCGCCCGCCTCACCCCCTCCGAGCTGGACAATACGCCCTCCACGTCCTTCTCCCAAGCGCCCATCTCCTTCATCCTCGACCCCGAACCGACCCCCTCCTCCCTCTTCACCCAGCACAAGACGACCTCTCGCGCGCACTACCTTGCCGCGCGCGGCCGATGCGGCCTCGGAGCGAACTACGACCATCCAGATGAAGCGCTGCTCTGGACCCCAACGCACTCCGGGCCAGAAATCACAGAAGCATCCGTCTCGAACGTTGCGCTCTACCGCTCTGGGCGGTGGGTGACGCCGCGGCAGAGCGCAGGCGGGCTGGGGGGCGTCGCCCGCCGGTGGCTGCTAGAGCAGGGGTTGTGGACCGAGGGAGTCGTCAGCGTCGGCGAGGTGAGGGACGGGGAGTGGGTGCTGGGCAGCAATGGGGTCAGGGGGTGCTTCGTGGGCCGCGTGAAGAGGATCGAGGGGTCGCCTTAGGGCGCCGTACGCGCCGGAGAGGTCCGGGAGGGCAACATTAGCGCCCATGAACGTGACACGTGAAGTCACGCTACGCAACATTTGGCGCATGTGATACGTCGCGTCCTTCGGGTCATAGCTGCACATCAGTTGGATGTTCAAGAATAACAAATACACCACTGCTCGCCATCCTCGCTACATAATTCTGACAGCGCTGATCTGCCGCCCATGCCGAACAAGCCTTCGGATGTGCATCACGCTACATCGACATGATGCGTTCCCGGCGCCCAACAAACACCATGCGCATACCCGGTTGCCTATAACCTGACAGCCATCAGCGTAGATCTGTCCCATTTCCCCTCTCTCCCTCTTTTCCTCCCCATCATGTTTTTCCTACGCTCCTTCAACTTGCTCGTTCTCGCCCTTCTCCTCATCGCCATCCTGCCCATCCTCGCGAGTCCCACACCAGCGCACGACTTGACAAACGCAGAGCGTTTCCGGCGCGGTCTCCCTCCTAATGCGCCCAGGCGGCGGTTTGAGGCATCGTTGGCAGACAGTATGCCGATTCTTCCCAACTCTGGCGGCGGTCTGCTGACGGTACTTTAGGTGCAAGGAAGGCACGAAGGGTACGTCTCCGCACAGATATCGCATCTCCCCCGCCACAATCCTCACACTGGACTACAGAGCGGATAGAGATGACGGCACTAGATGTGCTAATAGACTTGGCGGACTGCACGGGTTTCTCTTTGGTACGTCTCCAGAGCCGTCTGTTGCGGACACTAAGCTGGGGTTAGTAGGACAGCATTCCATTTTTGGCGGGACTCTTGGTGGTAGAATTGCGAGCTTCTAGGAGAATAGAGAATTTCCGCACCATTTCTTTCCTGTTGTACATTCCCTTTTGTATTCTCAAAGCCCCGCGGCATAGACAACGTAACAAAACAGTTTCCTCTGCTATTTGACTGGATCGGGTGGGGACGCGCATCCACCGGGCTGCGTCAAAAAACTTAAGCCCACCGATCCAGCTGGGCACAGCTATCAGTCTGTAGCCCATTTGTTGCTGGTTCTGCAGCTAATAGCAAGGGAGGAGGATGCACTCGGCTAGACTGAACTTGCGCAGAAGAGGCGTCCCTACGTATTACTTATATACCTGTGGGCCAGACCATCGGATAGCGTGACGCGTGACGCGTTGTACTGTAGCGCTATGTGAAGATGAAATGGTAACGGGTAACGAGACCCATTTTTTAGCCCTCAAATCGAAACTTGTAACGGTGCGAGGGGTACTCATTTCAACTTAGGTATCTCAATGGATTACCTAAAGTCGGACTAACTCCGGTTCCGAGGCTTACAGCCTCACAAAGTTGAAAAATGTAACGCTGCCTCATCCGGATTTTTCATCTCTCCCCTTGAAAGATGCCTCCTTCGGAAATGCTGTGCCCGGATGCATCTTTCACCTTCACGTAGCGCTACAGTATCCTCTACTTTCGAAGACCCTTTGCCAAGGGTGTGATACCTCGCGTCCTTCGCGCCGACTCTCACAATGGATCAAACGGATGTTGAGATATAACGAATTCAGCACGCCGCTGCTCGGCACCGCAGCCAAACTCCGGCACGACCGGATCTGCAGAAGCAGCAGAACCAGTCTCTCAGGGGTCAGCACTCTACATCGGCACGATGCGTTCCCGGGCCACAACAAACAGCAGGCACACTCATCGGAGGATGGATACCCCTGTGCGTATAACCTGACAGCTGTCAAGTATCTGCAGCGCCCTTGGTCTGCCGTTACCCGTTTACGTTTCCATAATGCTCTTCGCACGCTCGTTTAACCTTCTCACCCTCTCCCTCGTCCTCGCTGTCCTCACCGTACTCGCGACACCTACACCGGCACAGGAGTTGACAAACGCAGAGCGCTTCCGGCGCGGTCTCCCTCCGAAAGCGCCCAGGCGGCTCTACGATGCATCGGTGGCGGACAGTATGTACACCTCATACCTCGCTCTGCTCTACTGACAGCAATGCAGCTGCAAAGAAGGGACGAGCTACCTAGACATACCTTGTACGCGATCTGTGATGCTGGGTTTCGGCCACCATGAACTCGGCGCTAACGTACGGAATTAGTAGAGACACAGAGGGATGCTGGTCGATTGCGTGGTTTAGATCTTCCAATGCTTGGAGTTTCTTAGTAGGTCTTCAGAGTTATCATGTTCAAGAGAACGCTGACGTCAAGAAAGGCTGGCGCTTTCATTCCTGGGGACTACTGGGCTTATATTTGTGAGCATATAATAGAATGCGGAGTGTCGGTATATTCTTCTTCCCATTGAACACTGCTTTGTATTTTCAAACTTGCCGTCACGTAATGTATTCGAACAAGACATTCTCCCTTGCTGCTTGATGCCACGCCGGTCAGGACACGCATCCAATGCTTGCGCGTGGTCGAGGGGTGGTAAACCAAAGTCGGTCGACAAAGGTCAGCACAGTTGTCCCTCTGCGCGTTGTCTGCTATTCCACCTGGTGCGCGTGAACAGGGTCCAGGGGGTTCCCCTTCAGGTGAGTCACGTGTTACGTCACGTTCGATCAGATCAGGACCCTGAGGCGTGCCTGTGTACCCGTCCCGCGTGCCTAGCGGTACATCCATTGGACATACAACAACAATGTTGACATACAACAACCATACGCTGCCACCATGCTAAATAGCTCTAACAGGATCGATCTACAGCCTGGACCAAACCAGCCTTCGGACGTCGAATACGCTACGTCAGCACGATGCGTTCCCGGCGCTCAACAAACACCACCCACCGTAAGCGCAGCACGCCGTGCCTATAACGAGAGAGGCATGGACCCGTCCTCCCGCCGCACTGGTTACGGTCTCTTCCCACCATGCTCTGCCTTCGCTCGTTCAACTTTGTCACTCTGACGCTCCTCCTCCTCCTCGCCGTGTTGCCCGTTCTTGCGAGTCCCACACCGGCACAGGACCTGGATGCCTTGACGAACGCAGAGCGTTTTCGGCGTGGTCTCCCACCCAAGGCGCCTAGGCGGCTTTACGAGGCATCGGTTGCAGACAGTATGTTCCTTGTCAGGTACTCTTCCTGGCGTTTATTGATCACAACCTAGCCGCCCGCAAGGCACGTCGTTCTTAGACGCGCGTTGTACGTAATCTACCGGTTCCCAGTTGTTCCCGTGAACAGGGCACTAAACAGTCGATTTGGCAGAGACACGGCTACTACATACCCAATGAAGCGCGGCAGAATATGACAGGTCACTCTTTGCATTGGTTTCTCTTCTGGTATGCCTTCAGAGCTATCGGTCTCCCGCTTGCCGCTGACCCCAGGTAGGGCTGCACTCCCTATTTTTCTAGAATCTTGATGATTTAATTGCGAACACATAATAGAGTAGAGACCGTTGGTGCCACTTCATTCATGCTGCACATTACCTATTGCATTTTCAAAACCACGTACACGATGTAGCAAATGTTATTCCTTGCTGATAGACTGCAGTCCGGTCACCATGCACATCCGCCGTCGGCGAATTGTCTGTGTATGAGGATTCAAATGAGAACCAAATACCACCAGCGAACTCGACAGAAAGGGGAAACGCACCAACTCGATCTTACCTGCTCAGAGTACAGCTCACCCAGCTCGGTAACACGTTCCAGAGTACCAAGGCGCCAATTCGATGGGCCAGCAACACGGTGGGGGTGTGGTTCAATCTTGGTTGCTATCCATGAGCAATCCCACGCTCAGGAAGTCGATACCCGCGTTCTGGCACTCCTCAGCAAACTCCCTCTCGATGTCTGCATCGCCGTGATCAAAGTACCACAAGTATTTCAGGGCGCTTTCGCCGCTCCTCACACGTGCAGCTGCAATCCATCCATGACGCAGAAATTTGTTGTCTCTTGGAAAGCCATCATTGGTGTTGCTGCCTAGCATCAGAAGTACAACCGTGGGTGGCAGCCGTGAAAAAAGGACTTCACTGAACGCTCCACGGCAGCAGGTGAGAACTTTGAGCGAGACGAGATGAGGCATCGCGTCATCGAGCACCGCTGCCGGTTGAGATAGGTTGAGATCGACGCTGAGTGACAACAACCGAGTAAGCGCGCTCAAAGCTCCAGTCAGGGATGCCTGATCGCAGGGCTGTAAGGAAGTTCCCATATCGGTGTTCCCCGTCCTCCATGTGAGCCAAAGCAATTGAAGGGAGGTGGAAACGGTTCGCAGAAGCACTGACATCGCTGGAGAGTACCCGCTCGATTTGATGTCCAGCATTAGCAGGCGCGGGAAGTGCACGAGCATCCAAGACGGAGAGTCGTAGCCCGGCGCAAATGAAATGTTCATACGCCGGAGGTTCTGGAGCTCGATCGCCCGCGTACCCGAGGGGTGGAAGTCATCGTCGAAGAAGCTTCCGTAGAGCTGTAGAAACTGCGCGGACCTTCCGGCGGGTGACTTGAGCAGCAGCGACGTGAGCAGGGGTAGGCTCGGTCTCGATGTGTTGTCATCCAGCACAACCTTCTGGATTTGTCCTTCTCGTACGTCGTTAATCCACGCCAAATGAGGCAACAGGACGTCGTCGGTGTGCGCATCCACGGTGATCTTGATATGTCGGACGCTGTGCCGCGCCTCGGTGCATATCAAAAGCGTGTGTCCGAGCTTCACCGACCTATCGAGATCTTGATGGCTGAGTTCGATGCGACGATATAGAACTCTGCGGGCCGCTGCCAGCCAAAGCCGACACACTTGGGCACAGGACAGTGCTGCGCTTGTATCCAAATGGTCAAAGATCTCGTTCAGGAGCTCCACTGGCAGATGTTCGATCGAAGATAAGTCGTCCATCATCCTCATTCAGCATACGTGATTCCCAGCTCAGAGTGTTGCAAGCCTGTTGATGAGTTATATACTGCGCGACGGAACACAAGAGACGCAATAACCTTGCTTGAAGCGTCGTGGACAATTCCGTCGCTCAGAACTCTTTCGGGTATTGTTATGTTAGGAATATACAAAACGGAAAGGGAACGGCGAGGAATAAGGCCCAGGTGCTGGCTTGTGGTGAAGTGTACTTGACTACTGGAACACCAATTGATGCCAGCACAAGGACGGAGGCAACTCGGAAACTGCCGAAATCCATTGCCGCCAGCAGACAGCCACCCCCACTTTCGGCCCGAGCCCACCATCTTCGCTACCATTCTATTCGATTCGTTTCTGCGCCTCGCGCAGTTCTTCCCGGCAAGCCAATCTGCTTCACCAGTCGATCAGGCTCATCCAGAGGTACATTGGCATATGCTGAACCTCCTGTCGATTCGAGGGACATTGGCATGTGCTAAGCGCTGTCACTGCAGACACACGTTCGCGCCAGCTGAGCTGGCGAACTTTCATCCGCAGCCGGAAATAGATAGCCTTCGCCCCTTTCTGCTGTCTATCATGTGCATATGCTGGAGGGAGCCATAGATAGACAAGAATACGCTTCGCCTCCAGCAACCGGCCCGGCGTCCGCGCTCTAAATTTGAACACCACCTCATCACGGTCTTTAGTTTTGCCTTCATAAGGCGCTTTATCACCACCGTCCGCAGTCGGTGTGCACGAGATGGAGGTGTGTAACAAGAAATGGCAATTACTAGTTCTACAATGCGCCGGAGGCGTCCGAGGAGTGCTCAACAGAGTCGCGACAATGTCTACCCTAAGGAAAACAGGCGGATAACAATACACGAGTGGGAGGGAATCCGTGGTCGGGATATTCGATTGCAAGTGGTTTGAGAAGTGACGGATATGCGAGCGGTTGGTGCGATGCTGGTGCGGGGCGCCGCGCGAGGGCTGCGGCGGACACCGGCTTTTGAGCGCGAGATCGACTGCGTGCGGGAATGAGGCAGTCGGCGGGCGTGGTGCTTCTATGCTTCTAGAGCTGACGAGCGGGTCGTGCATTGTATGCTGAGATCGGGAGCGAGCTGCGTGGAGGAGGGGCTACGCTGCGCCCATCATCGGCCTGACGTTCGTCGGCGTCATCTCCTCCAGCTCGAGGCCTCGGCTCATCACGCTGAGCGCCTTGAGCATGGGCACCTGCTGGACGCGCCTGCGCCTCCGCTTCTCCTCCATCGACTTCCTCTGCTTTCCCCCCTCGAGTACGAGGAACCCCAGTCCCTCCGTCGCGTGCAGCACGTAGTCTGCATCTGAGACCTCGGGCTCGAACGCGTCCGGAGCACCGAGGTAGGGCAGGCGGACCCACTCGATCGAGCGCGCCGCGTCCGCGTACTGGTGGAAGAAGGAGGAGGAGCTAGGGGAGTCGTATGGGCCCAGAGTGCCCTTGACGCGGAAGCCCTGGGAGAGGAGCGAGGATATCGTCGCCGAGGCCATGAGGCCGTTGACGTTCGCGAGGATGGGGGAGGTAGTGGCCATTGTAAGGGTACGGTTGGGTTGGGTTGGTGGGCTGGTGGTGCTGAGCGAGGGAGCTGCGGGCTCGACCTTTGTGTGCTTTGCGGGGGCGGGGATGGAGTTTATGCAGCCTGGACGCGCGGCTCTTTATAGGCCCAAACAATGTCCAGTCATCCTAGGATCCCCGGGTGAATCCACGACGCTCATGCATCAGCGCCGATACGTGTCCGCAGTGCCGGAAATGGCTCGGCGGTAGGGCTGACGACACGCAATGAGTCGGCAGGGCGGCGTGGGTCGTAAACTGCGACGGGACTGCGTTGTCAGCTGCGCTTCTTCCGAGTCCGGGCACATCGCCGATGGCGGGCAACTGTACAGTCGGACGCAGCAGCGTGGGTTTCCCGCCCACTCGTTCGCCCGTCCGGCCCAACAGCCTAGGACCGGATGAGTAAGCGCAAACCAGCGCGGCGAGTCAGCAGCCGTGGACCAGCCAAGTGAGCCGGAAGCAAATTTCGGCCACACGCACCCCGCGGACGTAAGCACCCTCGCCATGGACGGCTTTGTAAGCCGGTGGACCGCCTTGGGCGCCTCCCACCTGCATCGCAAAGCTTGACAATGACCCTGACAGCGGACAATGACGCACGATACAGCTTGGTCAGCTCGCTGGGCGCTTTTGCATGTCGGGCTCTGCGTGGAAATCTAGCAGAGTTCCTGCCTAGGTAGGATATTGTCCGGCGTGACTACCTTACGTCAGGACGATCCAACACCCATCGTTGGCATCCGCCGTTGATAACAGGTGTACAGTATCACAGCAACAAAGCATGCTCTTCTATTATCACGAGCTCCGTCCCCTGGTCCGAATGGCACCATCAACGGGCCGAGTCGCTTGCCGCCCGTCCCCTAGGCTCCTATCCTGTGAAGCCTCGACTTCCACACCCATAACGACGTCGCCGACAACGTCGTCACGCGACACCTCGTTTGAACGTCAACATCCGTCCACGGCGACACGTCCGTCGACCGGCAACACGTCCCCTTGGAGCTTGTGCTGCCCACATCCCCGAATGTTAACGTCTGGCAGCGCGGCGAGAAGGAACGGGCAGGTCGACTCGACCCCGGGCGAGGCAAGCCCCCACCACCGGCGGCCGACGCGCTGCCTCCTCCGCGCTTCATACTAACAAAGCTCGGCACGTCCGTCTCTCACCCTGGTTTTTTTTTGGTCGCCGAGCGAAAAGCGAGGGCGACCATAGCCGCGACCCCCAACCGTCACCGGCTCGCGCGTGCCGAGCTCGGTTGGTCACGTTGCGAGCCTGTCTCGAGACGTCCAGAGCCAATTCGTAATCAGATCTAATCGATGTGAGGATGTGTGGATCGTTCTCCGAGGACCCTGCACACCGCAAGCGTGCTGACGGAGAAGGCGCTTGTACTGAGCGAGCCACCATGGTCTCGGTCTTTCCACGTATGACTCACAGTTGGAGTTTCCTTTGACAGCGCTATGTTTGCCGTGATGTGCATGTGGACAATTGCCCATTTCTTCCGCAGGCCAGGAAAGATGTAATTAGAGCTTCGAATAGCAAGCAGGGTGCGGCTAACTGTGATCCCTTGAGCCGACCGAGCCAAACCAAATCGACTATTAAAGTCTAACAGGCGTAAACGATACCGAGGTAGCGCATCCCGTCCGCACATGTTGTGCTCTCTGAACGCCTCCAAAGCTCGTGTTCTACTCTGCTCGCCTTCTTTCTCTACAAGTGCAGTCAGACCATAGCACCCAGCACCGAGACACGCGACATTCAATCCTACTCTAGTCAAGATGGTTGACTTTCGCACTCCCAGCACCCTGTCCGTCTTCACTTTAACAGTTCGTCTCGCGAGATTCTAATCTGCATTCCCTGCAGCCGCCTCCCCTTCAACCACATCGCGCTCGAGATGACCTCTGCTAAAGTGGCCATCCCCTTCTACCGCAACGTCCTCGGCACGCTCGGCTGGACAGCGATCTTCGAGTCGCCGACCATCGCCGGCTTTGGCCCAGGCTACTTGGCCTTGATCATCCACGAGAAGGGCAAGGGGCACGTGCCACGCGCCGCGTCAGACGGGACGCACGTCGCGTTCGAAGCGCCGAGCAAGCAGGCGGTTCACGACTGGTACGAGACGGCTCTAAAGGCGGGCGCGATGGACAAGGGCAAGCCGGGTCCTCAGACCAAGATTTCGCCCAACTACTATTCGGCGTACGTGAGCGATCCAGATGGGTACCACTTGGAGGCTGTCTACCATCTGAGGGAGGAGGAGCTGAAGTAATCTGCGAGTGCGCCAACGTGCGGAGTTGAAGGAAACTTGATACACGAGCAGGTTCTGTGCACCTGTAGTGTCTACAAACAATAACTTAGTTGAAACGATATGGACGATCAACCATAATGTAGTCAAACCATGAATTTAGTTGCTGCGTTATGTCGAACTCGGAACTATCGACGCTGGGCACCGAGCGTACTTGCGCATACTGTTTAGCGTGCTTCATCACACGAAGGAGGAGAACATACGCCACAGGCTGAGGCTCGGGTGCGACTGCTTGATAGTCATTGCCGTAAGACATTGGTAATCTTAATGAGATGGTGGCCCAGAACGGAATTTGGCCCAGGGTCGCGCACGGCCAATAATCGCTCGTGCACGGGGCAGTGCTTCAGGGACTGTGAGGCGAACCCTGGCGTCCTCCGCCTCTTCCCTTCTGCCGATAGCGGCTTAGTGAGCAACGCGATTGTTGTCAGTCTCGTAACGCCGATTGCTGACAGACACCGCACAATGCGTGTTTATTGCGCGCCTAGTTGTTCCGATGGGACTGCGTTCGCTCTTTGCCCTATTGGGCTGTGGTGTGCCGTTGTGGATCTGCGGGTCAGGAAAGGTATAAATGGGCAGGTCAACGACATGGGATCCTGCCATCAACGCAGTTTGATCCATTCGATCAAAACATCCAAGCAACCTCTAAACCGACTAAAGTTCTTAAATCACTAAACGATATGGCTGATTTCTACGCACCTAACAACAAGTACGTTCTTAATTCTACAAGTCAGTGTGCGAGATACTGACTACGCTATCTTCGCAGCCGTTTTCCCATTGCCCACATTGGCATCGATGTCACCTCGCTCAAAGAGGCGCTGCCGTTCTACACCACGGTGCTCGGCGCACTTGGCTGGACCAAGATCTTTGGAACACCAACCGCCGCCGGCTTCGGCCCGGGCCACTTCGTCCTGATTCTCTACGAGAAGGGCGAAGGGGTCAATGACCGCACTGGCCGCGGCGCGACACATATCGCATTCGAAGCGCCTAGCAAGCAGGCCGTCCACGAGTGGTACGACGCGGCTGTCAAGGCAGGTGCGACAGGGAATGGTGAACCTGGTCCCAGAGTCAAGGTCTCGCCCAGCTACTACGCGGCGCATGTCCTTGCCCCCGATGGCTATCGCCTCGAGGTCGTCTACCATCTTACTGAAGAGGAGCAGAAGTAATCTGCGAATCGCATAAAAACTGGTTTGATGTGCACCAAAGGTGCCGTACCAGTAGGGTTCGCTCCTCTGGCAGCCACGAGTAGAATGGGGGATGTTTCGATATCCGTCGATTAGTTAAATCCATAAAATAAAGCTTCGCAACATTATGGGGATCAGCCGAAACAATATATACGTGTCGTCGGTCCAAATAGCGACTCATCAGACAGCGACTCTTAGCACGACCCCTGCCAGTTGCCCCGCTGATTCCATAAGATGTAATGCCACACTCAGGAAACATCGGTAGAAAGCAAGTATCACGAAGCGACGAAGGACTCTACGAATACGTCCTAGCCTCCCAAATTTGGACTACATTTGGGTTAGATAAAGCGCGAGCCGGCCGCGATCGCAACGCTGTTTCTGAAGATCTCGGCAGGGAGGCCGAGCCAGACCATGCGTTCCACAAGAACAAGGCCGGATAGCACAAATAAAGCAGAGTATCCGCAGGCCGACGCCGTCCGATGGGAATGGCGGCAAATATCTTACTACAAGAGATGAATTTAGTAAAGCGCCGGTGCCCCAGCCACGTCATTTGACTGCCCGGCAACACACAATCGGAGATGATCAGAATCGGCAGTGGACACTCCGATTGGCGGGACGATGGCCGGCTGGTGGCGGTGCCTGGCCGGCTCTCGCCCCGACCGAAGCGCGTCCCCTCGCCGTATTCTCGGTACAAATCCCCCATGGGGAAGTTAGCTTGCTGCATGTTCTCTGTGGAGGAGGACAATACTCCTCGACATGAGTCGCACATATATATGTCACATTGACGAGATCTGCTAGCAAGCCAAGCTCAACTTGTCTCTGCTTACGCGGCTACCCACACCAGCGGTTGACGATTCATAATGACGATCCCCATCCAGTATGATCTCAGCATTGGCTCGGTGACTACCTTTGTACTGATCAGAACATAGGTACGAGAAGTACACGGTCCTTTCAAGTGAGTGTCACATTTGAGGACGACGAGCACTCGACATCTGAGAACATTTGTAGAGGATCAGATCGATTTCTTCCTGGCCAATGGTTTCGTGAAGGTCTGCGGATCTGAGGGGTTGTTGCGGGATGCACTGATGACGAACGGTGGCAGATTCCGGGTGGCATGAAGACGGAGTGGGCAGACAAGTGGACCAAGGATGGTGCGTCTGGCATTACCCCTTCACCAATGGTCCCCAATCTAAGCCCGAATGCAGTCTTCATTCGCCTTGGTTACGACCCGAACGACAAGAGCACCTGGAACACAGCCGAGAAGATCAACATGCCCTTCCATCGCCGCGAGAGTGCCGCCCAGCTCGCACCCAAGGCTTGGGAGGCTATTTGCGAACTTTTGGGCGGTGAGGACAAGATCAGCCCGACGTGCAAGCAGTGGGGCGACAGCATCATTGCCAACTTCGGCAGCGAGTACTGGGAGACCCACGATATCACACCGAAGGAGCTCGACAACTGGCATGTGCGTCGTAACACACACACACCATGAACGATGGTCTGATACGAAACAGGTCGATGGCGACTTCTTCCGCCATTTCTTGGACTCGCCAGAACAGGCTCTTCTTGTCATTCCTTTGTTCGCCGACATCAAGCCCCGTGGTGGTGGAACCTACATCGCCCCTGACGGTATCGGCAAGGTTGCGGCATATCTACGCGATCATCCCGAGGGTACCTACCCACAAAACGTTGAGGGTGGCTTCCCGTTCAAGTCGCTGATTCCCGAATGCGAACAGTTCGTCGAGGTTACCGGCCAGAAGGGGGACGTGTTCCTTCTTCACCCGCTCATGCTGCACTCTGCCAGCAAGAACCATCTCCGCATCCCGCGCTTCATCACCAACCCGCCTGTCAGCGTGCTCAAGCCGTTCAACTTTAACCGCGAGAACCCAGACGACTTCTCCCTGGTCGAGATCAAGACTCTCCAAGCGCTCGGCGTGGACAGGCTCGATTTCAAGCCGACTCATCCATATGAGCGCGTCACGCCCAGGCGTCTGTTGGTGCAGAACAAGATGCTCGACGAGGAGCTCGAGGTATGTCTCACCTGAGTTCCATCCTAGAAGCAGCCTTGCTTATTTCACCCTCCTCTAGCGCTTGAAGAAGTACCACGAGGAGACGGGCACTCCCGTCGAGTCCCTACATCTCAAAGGCGAGGTCACTCGCGCGGACATGGCCCCAAAGCCTATTCCGGGCATCATTAGCCAGCCCGCCCAGCCGATCCCGGTCGCCTGATGTGAGCGTCAGCCCTTGCATATCCATTGTACACCTGTCTAGCAATGTAGAAATGTTGTAACGCTGTACTTCCGTAGTCAACTAAGCAGATCGGTGGCATTCCACGAGTCCGTTTGTTCGCCAGCATGGTGATACCCTGAATCGCCTTCCGAACCTCGGTATTCGTTGGAGACTGTCGTGGCGGCGAAGGTTTCAACCAAATGATTTGCGAACCATCCAGATCGGAGCCTAGTAGTACTGCTGGCTGATTGCCGTCGAGTCGCAAGGATCGATCCTCCGCCAGCAGTGTATGGGAAAGGGTATGATACCATGGGTCTGCATTGCAGAACCACCTCCATGGGCTGATCTGTGCCGCATATGTGACTCGCCCACCCAGCCGGTTCCGCAGTCCTGATCGGCGGCACGTGTCCGAAAACGAACGCGACACTGCTCGCTTCCAGTTGTGTGGAACTCGGGCCCGCACCACCCTCGATCGATCAATCGATCACACGCCAATTAGCGGTGCTTCACTAGTACTCCCCTACTTCGGTGCGTGTTGTGGCTACCGCTGCCCGGGACTCTGTATTCCGAGATCTCCCACATCAAGATCGTGATGATCATGTCGAGAACGCGGCCCTACGATCGGCCCCGTACAGCACCCATTCTTCGGAACTCGCGTCAATAGTCGATCAGACGCGCTGGTGCGATGGCCCTTCACACGCTCCCTTACTTCGGCACCCAAGGTCGCACGGCCGGGGATTGCATAAGACAACATCAGAAATGGATTATCTCGGTATCCCAAGGCGCCCGCGCCGCGTCTCCTCCGAGGCAGAGGAGGAAGCGGGCGCGGGCGGCACCCTTGAAGCCCAAAGACAGAACGCGCCAAGCCCGCGCTGTACTCGTACAACGGAGGAAGGAGACTGAGTCAACTGAAGATGAGAAGGAGAGACAGAGGAGAAAGACGGGAGGATTGGAGAAAACGGGAGACGTGGAGGGGCAGGGAACGTGGGATTAGAGGGACTTGAGAGTAGGCATATCCTTATCGGGGTTTTTCCTTTTTCTTCCGGGCGATCGGGCGGCCAGAGAGGCTTAGTCCCTGAGCTTGGGCAGGTCGCCGATCGGCAGGATGAAGTAGCTGGTGTCGGGCGAGTAGAGGCCTGCTGCGCCGACGTAGTACGCGACTAGGGCGGTGATGATTCTGTGTGCGGGGTCAGCGTAGCTCGAAGCGCAAAACTGGACTAGATGTATGCGTACCCGAAAGCGCCGCCCGCCTTGATAACGGTCGCCTCGCCTGTGAAGTTGCCCGCGCCGAGGAGGATGAATGTGATAAAGAGGAAGAAGAAGACTGCGGAGAGGGCGACGGAGGCGCGGAACGTGCCGAGGAAGAGCAGGAAGGTGACGATGAACCAGCTCATGAGGTAGATGCCGACCGCGTTCGGGACCTGCGATGCTGCGTCGCCCGCGTACGCGTCGAGGATGCCGAGGTTCGGGAGGTAGATGCACTGCGTGCGTGGTCAGTTTTGAGTGTTAGGTAGGGAAGACGAGAAGGCGCACGGCGAACGAGAGCCAGAAGCCCCCGTAGGACGAGAAGGCGGTGGCACCAAAGGTGTTACCGGCTGCAAATTCCCACATTCCGGCGAGGAGCTGGCAGAGCCCACCCACACCCAGAGCCATCCCTACAACTATGTTGGGCACGGTGACACCACGAGCCTGGACGTTGATGAGGGAGAGGATGAGGGTGGTGCTGGCGAAGGACCAGAGGCCGAGCGGGGCAGGGTTGGCGAGCCGACGGTGGTAGATCGGGAACGCTGGCTGCGTCTCGGTCGTGAGTGTCCGCCCGAGGTTGCCCCCGTTGTAAATGGCCGCATTCTGGGGACCGGCGTCGGAGACGACTGTGCGCGGGGGGGCATGTATGCGAGGTGGCGGGAGGCGAGGGAGCGCGCGCGGAGACGGCGGCGAGGGAAGAGGGAGCGTGAAGAGGGAGGAAAAGCACGGTCAGCTCTGATTCACATGCCAGCTGGCAGGGCCGCAGCCGCGAGGGTGCCAGTAGGGAGACGACACTCACCCGTGTTCTGCGGGGTGCCCTTCTCGAGGTTGAGAGCCATCGCGTTGCTTGTGTATGTATGATGTGGGCTGTGGGAGGGAGCGTGCGCGTGTGTGGGCGACGGTGCGGGGCTGGATGAGGAGGAAAGGGAGGGGGAGAAGTGCCTTTGGGGGCGAGGTCAGGTGGGGTTTATAACTGTGACCGACCGAGCGGGGAGGGGAGGCTTCTTCGGGGGGTCAGGCTTGACAGATGCTCTTGTGCAAGCAATCCCCATGCACCGCAAGGCCCATCCGGACGCGAGAGGCTCGCCCCGCAGTATTCCTCGGTGGGCACATGGCCCCGGCTCGAATTAGCATACACCACAACCTCAGACCTCACCCAGACTCGGACCTCGCCCCCGTCAATCGTCACCTCCCATGCCTCATCATGAGCCCACACCTGTCAACCGACAGCACCTCGGTCATCCCATTCCGCACATCACTCGCCGAACCAATTCCACTTTGGGAGGAGCGCCCGCTGGGCCCTTTTGGCAGAAAACGATCGCCGCGTCCAATTCTTTTCGCGCCTTCCAGCCGCCCTCGCCGCACGACTTTCCCGCATCTTCTTCGCGTTTCAAACTCGATACATTTGTTTTTCGGCCTTCTTTATTCTCGCAAAACGCGCACAAGAATCCGCGGTCTTCCCCGCACCTTCCCCACCGCGGACCCCGCATGCGAGGTGGTTCTGTCCGTGGGCTGGCGAGTCCGAGTCCGAGTCCGAGTCCGAGAGATCTGACTTTTCGCGCGAGGAGCGTGACCCGCGCGTCCGGTGACCCGGATCCCCCCGCTTGGGCTGCCCCGCCCATGTCATGTGCCTCCGCGCGTGTCATGCCGTTGTTCTGCCGCACGTGCCGAGCGGCGTTCTCTCCCAACACAATCGGGCCCGCTTACTGGGACAACCGACCCAAAACCCTTGAGACCCTGAGGGAGGATAGGCGCGTGAGGGGGTTGTGGGTCCCGACACCCCCCGATCGCTGGGTCAACCTCCGCTTTAGGCTTGCAAGCACCGCCCTTCCCCGCAACGGCCCAAGACATTCCCCCGCTCTGGACCTCCTGTCCACAACCTTCCTACAGCCGCTGGGCGTTCCTCCGCTCGGACGAACACGGATGCTATCCACGCAACGCTCGACTTCTGGCAATAGCCAGTGTGGGGAAATGAATGCCGATGTCGGTGGTTCTCCACATTCGTCAGATGGACACGTCCTTCTGATGTCCGTCAGCGGCGAGCACGTATTCACCACGTTCATTAATCATCGGCCCATCGTCCCATCAGATCAGTGCGGTGCATCATCGCATCCGACTCATTGTCTCATTGTCTCGTCGTCCCGCGACAACACCCTATCGAATATCCCCGCTACCCCGGTCCTAGCGACATGCTTCTCACCCCGCCCATTGTGTGCTGCACCTGCGCCGATGTACGTGCTTCAGGTACAGGGATCCCAAAGGGCCCCCTTGCTATCAGAACTCTCGAGAAGTCACGTCTAAACAATCGCGCCTGTCAAAACAAGTAAATGTCGGAAGGTTGAGGCATATCATCCAACTTGAAAGGGCCTACAGCCCGACTCTTCCCTCCCCTGCGTTTTCCAGAACATGTATCCGCTCCAGTTTCCCACGACCCGACCCCCGCCCCAGCCCCCAATTACATTACCCCAGACATGAACCACCACCCCGCAGTTCCCGCACCTGCGCCCAAACAAACGCTTCCTCTCAAAGAGGAAACTCACCCCCCGCACGCGCCGCCCCGCGTTCGCCCGCTCAGGGACGCCGGCGCGGGAAGCTCAAAGGCACGACAAGGGAATAGGGTGCCTTGGCGCGTTACGGGCCTGGGTTTAAGAAGCGGGACAAGCCTGACAGGGGCGAAATTAAGGGTTGCGCGGCGGCAGGGGCGCCCTGAGCGGAGGGGATCGGAAGAGCGCGGGAAGCGCGCGAGAGGCAGACCCAACGACGGACAGCGGGAACTTGCGTGACCGTGACTGTTATGTTCTTTTCTTCTGCGGCGAGAGGTGGTGTACCAGTGCCGCATCCTGAGAACATGGTGGTCGACTGCCGCATCAAGGTAGGGCACAGGTGTTGTTCTTGAGCTAGCGGATAAGCCGTCGTTTCCGCTTTAGACTTTGTCGATTCTATGCACATTGGGCCAGAGAATTGCAGAGCAGACTTCTAGACTCCCTCGTCCTGCCGTTTCCTGGTCGAAAGTAAACGGCATCTACTGGGTGCTTGAGAATCAATGAAAGACTCGCTTTCTTCTTGCCACCGCTGCCTGTTACGCCTTGATGTTACGGTGCGTGTTCTTTAGATAATTTGAGCGGATCTGTTATCCTTTCGTTGGAGGCTAATGACACCCCCGCAACGTAATGACAAGTTATCGACTGAATTTACTGCATCAGCTCGTGTGTTGTGTGCCTACTTCAGGTACTCATTCGCAAGTGTTTGAGAGCACATGGCTGACCCGTACTCGGTCCGCGCTCTCTCATCGTCTCATCACGCTGGACGGTTCAGTTGTCCTGCCCCCGATCGAGCCAAACTATAGATTTTTCAAACAGCGCGGCAACATTGTTATTGATTTCTTTAACTACTACTTGGCGCACATCAGACTGTGCATCATTCCGATTCTTTATTGGTGACGACCAGCGGAGATCGAGCCCTGCCAGTATAACACCTTTACATCAATCTCATTTGTCACGAGCGGTTCGCAGTTTAGTTCTGCTCCGCCTCCGTAAGGTGATAGACGGCCTCGATGCGATAGCCATCGGGGTCGAGCACATGCGCCGCGTAGTAGTTGGGCGAAACACTGATCCTAGGACCCGGTTCGCCGTTCCCTGTCGCACCAGCCTTGATAGCCGCCTCGTACCAGTCGTGAACGGCCTGCTTGCTCGGCGCTTCGAAGGCGACGTGGGCTGCACCACGGCCGGCTCGCTCCTTGATGCCGTCGCCCTTCTCGAAGAGGACCAAGGTGAAGTAGCCGGGACCGAAGCCGGCAACGGTGGGGGCCTCGAAGCTCTTAGTCCATCCGAGCGTACCGAGCACCTTGGTGTAGAAGGGAACAGCGTCCTTGAGCGAAGTCACATCAAGAGCGACATGAGAAATGGGAGCGCGGCTTGAAAGAACGTATGTAAGTGTCTCGTCCATTGAGCGCCTGAAGAAATAACCCACTTGTTGTTGGGAGCATAGAAATCAGCCATTTGAGTTATTGCTTTAAGAACTTTATTCGGTTTAGAGGTCGTTTGGTTGGTTTGGTCAGGGAGATCGAACTGTGTTGATGGCCGGATCCATGTCATTTACGAGATTATTTATACGTTTTCCTGCACGGCAGCTGCGAAGAGGCTGGGTTCAATACGGCACAGACAGCATGGTTAACGAAACTCCGGAAACAGACGAATCGGAACAAGTTAACGTTCCACGCACACGCATCCATTAGAGCTGTGTCAGCAGGTGAACTCTGTGCTTGACGGCCGTGTGACGATGGTGCCAATATCGCGCATTGCTCAGTCAGCGCTGTTGCCTCAGGAAGGACGGGAACAAAAGGGTGGGCGCATGCGGCACGTGAAGATGCATTGCAATTGATGAAGCTGACATAGCAGGTTAGAGGTCGTCAGGGTCCTTCGTGCGCAGGTCCATGGCGAGCTTACCAATTCCCTACGAAAATAGCTGCGGGCAAGCTCTGATGGCTCTGGCTTCGGCTCGGCCTGGCGTTTTATATCTCCCGCAACCTCTCTAGCTGACGAAGCAGCCCAGTACCAACTCACGCGCCCGGTGGAATCCGTTTCCGATGTCCACGGCAATTTGTTCCGAGTTCGAGCTTTTTCCGTGGCGCCTCAAGGCGTGGCTGGATGAGTTGTTTTATTGGCCATCCTAAGCTGCAGGAGCGATAAATAGTACACGGAGATGCTTGGATGTCCCAGAGTCTTTCGGTATCCACAACGCAGCATCCATCCCATCACTAAACTTGTTTGAAAAATGTCCGTCGGGACTCTCTACACTTTCTCCGGTCTACCATTCGGAAAGCGTGTCCGGGCAGTTGCCGCCGCCGCCGGTCTCAAGGTCGACGAGCCCTCGACTCACGTCGGCGAGTCTAACAAGACCGCGGAATTTATCGCCAAGTTCCCAAATGCCAAATTCCCGGCTTTCGAAGATCCAAATGGCTTCAGGCTGTTTGAAAGCTCTGCCATTGCTCGTTATCGTAAGTCGTTGTTTCCTTCATGGTAAGACGGCAGAGACTAACTCTCAATGCAGTTGCTAGCCTTGCACCAGAAGCCAAGCTGCTAGGCACGACACCTCAAGAGACCGCTCTGGTTGATCAGTGGATTTCCTTCGGTGACAACGAGGTCCGAGTGCCAATGATCAACGCTTTGGTGATCTTGCGTGGCAGCGCAGGAGCGTACAGCCAACCTGTAAGCAAGTTCCTTCACTTCTTACCAACTTTCCTTATTTTGCTATTGCTAGATCGAGCATCACTGGCGTCAGCTTGTCATTCCGCACTTGGAGATACTCGACATGCATCTGAAGGACCAGAAGTTCCTAGTTGGTCATAGCCTCACCATCGCGGATCTCACGCTCGCAACGATCGTCCAGCAGGCATTCTCCACGCTCGTGGATGCGCCTGCGAGGAATAAGCTGGGAAACCTTGTCCGCTGGTACGAGACAGTCGTTTCCTTACCCCCGGTGAAGGACGTCTATGGAGAAACTGCCTATATCGAGGTTGCGCTGCAGCATCAAGCAGCTTAGCCATCTGAGGTCAGTGACGCAGCGGAAGCACAATAGTATCTATCTGTTATAAGATCGCTGTTCTATAGTTGTAATTAAAAAAAATTCTATGGGCCAATATGCAAAATCCATCGTCGCCGTCCATGTCACGCCAAAGACGTATTCGTAGACAATAGGCGGTGCGCCGAGCAATAATACGGTATGGACGCCGTGTCATTCATGCATATTGTACGGAGCGGACAAGCATGCTTGCAAGCCGAAAACACGCAGCTATTTTGGAAGAGGTAGAAAGATAGGATGGTGTTACGCAACTTACGCTTGAAACGCGGTTAGACGAAGTTGATGAGCGGCCAGAACTCATGTGAGCAATGTTGGCATTGGTGTCACACCGTGTGCTGCCGCGGCGCGATTACCAATTGGCTTACCCTGCCACGACAAGCTAGAATTCGACTTGGGGAAGGGCCCGTGCGCTTTGCGAAGTCATATGCCGCAAGCAAGTCATCTGTCGCAAGCGAGTACCAATAAGTCACGCCCACGCACCTCGCCATAATGTTGGGGCATGTAAGCTTGGTCAGCGCGGAGACGCGGCGACATGATAGAGATGAAGTAAGGTAGGGGGGAGTCATAGGGCGAGAATGGGTGGGCCTTCTTTATTTCGGTCAGCTCGCCCTTGCGCCGGATGGAAGGGCGCAGGCTGTGCATGCAGGAGAGGTCGGCACGGCAAGTCCGTTCGGCATAATAAAAGTCCGCCCTTGGCGTGCATCCACGCCAAGCCCGTCGCTGGCGGGCTCAGGGACACTACTCGACCAACTCGGGTCAGGATGTGGATGCAACATCCGTCGCACATCCGTCGATGACTCGGGCTCTATCTGTTCCCGGCGTCCCTTATCCGTCCACTGTACATAGCCGGTTGTGACAAGGCGACTACGACTGAGAGTATAAGTACTGTTTGAGGAGTGGGGTGTCATCAAGATCATCCGGATCAAGACAAACAATCGCCTTCACATCTTCTAACAGCGTCAATATCACCAATGGCCGACTTCTACGCTCCCAATAATCAGTATGCACTTATGAGTACGCAGTCGACGAGTCATTGACATGTATTCCTTTTCAGCCGTTTCCCCATCGGTCACATTGCTCTCGACGCGACCTCGTTCAAGGTCTCCGTCCCGTTCTACACCGAGACTTTGGGAAAGCTCGGCTGGAGCAAGATCTTCGAGGCGCCCGGCGTTGCCGCCTGGGGTCCCGGCTACTTGGTCTTCCTGATCTATGAGAAGGGCAAGGGCGTCAACGATCGTTCCGGTCGTGGCGCTGCCCACGTCGGATTTGAAGCGCCGAGCAAGCAGGCTGTCCACGACTGGTACGAGGCAGCCCTGAAGGCTGGAGCGACACCGAATGGTGAGCCCGGGCCAAGGACCAATGTCTCGCCCGACTATTATGCGGCGCATGTGCTCGACCCCGACGGCTACCGCCTGGAGGCCGTCTATCACCTTACGGCGGAAGAGCAGAAGTGAAATGCAGATCGATGTGCGAAATAGGGTTGATGCATAGTCGCTCCAGTAGGGTATGTGCCCCTCTGGCAGCCATGGAACAAAATCAATGTGAAATGTCCCGTTTGACACCAAGTTGCGCAACACGACCTTGATTTTGGTCCACGACCGCAAGCCCTGGTAGGCACGGAGCGAAGGAGTGCAGACAGCATCAGTTCACATGAGTGCGAAGTCATCTTCAACGAGGCAGCCTGCAGGTCAGTGGAAGACACGGCGTTCTTGTTACGTACAATACGCACACCTGAGTGGGAGTTGAGACAATTGCCATTCCTGCCTCCCTTGTCGCTTCAAAGGTCACTCTGGACAATAATGCATTCGTCATGTGAACTACGTGCATTCTGCGATCACCGTTAAAAAACTGAATATGCGTGACTTTTGTACGATTATGCCATTACCTAAGAGAGGGGAATAGTAATGCAACACGGCCGAAAAGGGAACGGCCGAAAAGGATATAGTGCTACCATACACGTTGATGCAATGAATAATAACGAGGGCAGAAGCTGATCAGACAGCGGAGCGTTATCGTGACGAACTGAGAGAAACGGATATTACGAGACGGAAGTCAATGCTCTCTTGCTTGTGTCGTTTACGTTGAGAATAGTGGGAGGTTTTATGATATCCCTATTGACAATCTGAGGTCGTTGCAGGCTCAGCTTTAGCTGAGCTTCAATCTTGGGTCGCAAGCGCTTGAGTTCGTCGTCGCGCATTCGAATGGATGCGACGCGATTAACGAAAGAATCGGGGTCGGGATCGAAGATATTGGCAGGTGGTCGCGTGAGGTACGACAATGCCGAGGGAGGGAAGGTGCTCGGCGACATGAGGTGTCGCTTAGCCGATTGCAGAATAACAAGCCCTGTACGGAACAGGAAAGAGGATCCTTCGAGCAGATATATGTCCCAAACACGCTGAACGTGGGCAGTAGGGAGTACACTGCAGAAGACAGACGCAAACCTGTGAAAGGTGTCAGACTTCTTGTAAGACGGCGATTCCAGCAAATACTCACCATGCCTTGCAGAGGAGATTTGGGGATACTCCGCATTGCTCGAACAAGAGCTTAGCAAGGGGTGCGTCCGTCCACTCCACAGCTTTGGCAAACAACTGGCCGTCGATGTCGAGTTGGATCGGGTTAGGGGTAAAGTAGAGCCTGATCTGGTTGTCCATAACGGCAACGAACGTCCAAAATGCATCCTCCTCCGGGGACAGAGACAGGATGTTCCCGGCAACCATTGCAAGCTCGCGGTCGTACTGCACGTCGGGGACCAACGCGAGATAAGCCTGCAACAACTTGACAAGAGACCCGTTCGGATCTCGTAAATGCGGTTGATCTGGGAAGAGTCGCTCAAGATCTTTCATCATTACCAGGCTCTTCTCTCCTCTGCTCGCGAGCTTCTCCAATATATTAGGTATCATCCTCGCGTTGGCGTCCGTTAAATAGGCCCATACTTTTCCTCGGACGCTATTGGGCACGCCTTCTTCCCAAATCAGGCGCTTCACCTTTTTCTGCTTTCTTGCGCCAGCAGGTTTGAGGGTTTGCATGAGCATGACCCAGCGGAACTCGAGATTGCGGTAAGCCTCGATTTGTGCTGGAGTTTGAGCAGGCAGGTCGGGTTGCTTTGGCTGCCAGGTAGGGACCGCCGGGGCGACACTAGGGATAGGAATAGATGCGACAGCCGAAGTTGTGCTGGTGGGCGAGTCATAGGCACCTTCAACAGATTCGTCTTCACTCTTTGCCCCGTGAGTAAGCTTGACCATCTCGAATTCTGCGTCCTCAACGTGGAGCACGGTTTGACTCGGATCATCAAGGCGCAGATGGGTGAAGCTTCCGGCCTTAAATGACGAGGGGCTCTCTGGACGCATATCCTTCCGTGCCCTCAGCGCATTCATGGAGATCTTGGAACGCAGGGAGGATGACCGGGCATGCATTGACGGGGGTGAAGGTGTTGGCACAAGCGAAGAGGAGTTGGAGTCCGAGAAAACACTCAGTGCAGGCCGGGCACGTCCCATATACTCATGCTCCTCCCGCAACGGAGTTGTCGGGGCGCTGCTGGCTTCTCGTTTCATGAGCGCAGGCGGTCTTTCAAGCACCTGACTCTCATCCTCGTCGCCGGATGTAGCAGAATGCGCCAGTGGACTAGTGGGCAAGGGCGACCGCATCGAAAATGGAGTAGCAGCTTGCGGTGGCGGGCGAATTCTGAGGGACGGCCCGGTTGTTCTGGCGCTGGGAATACGGAAGCATGTATCCTTCTCGTCCTCACTCCGATGCAACACCGTCGCTTTCTCCTCCGTAGGGCTGCCCGCTTGGTCGAGTGGAGCCTCGACGAATGGCGTGGAGAAGTCGGAGAATGACTGAGACCTCGGCCGTGGTCTGGGGTAGAACCCCGCTCGAGCCTGCGGATTGGAAGACGCCAGTGGCTCTGGTTGCGTTGTAGACCGCCTCTGCGGTGTTTCCAGTAGCGGCTGCCGATTGGGAGGGTACTGCACCCCTGCTTCAGGCTGTTGAAGAGGCACCATTGCGCCCGAGGCAGAGAGCTGGAACGCGATCGGCACGGGTCCTTGAGCGCTCAAGAGGTCGTAAGTCATGTGGCCGCGGAAGTACGTGGGCGTTGCGGGAGAATCCTGCTGTGCCTTGCGAGCCAGGTCCAGTGTCGAGTTGAGCGAGTGCATGGATGATGAGCTGGCTGCTGGCTGCTGCGCTGGTGCTACAGGAAGTGAGATGCTGGGTGTGACGGGTGCGCTTGATCTCGCCGGCTGCGACCCAAGCATGGTCGGTGGCGGTAACAGCGCACCCGACGCAGAGAGAGGGGTGTTTGGCATGCTGGTGATGGGGCGAGGAGGGGCCAACATCGACGACGGATGCTGCAGTGGCCTCTGCGGCGCAGCTGCAGCCGGTGCCGGCACCGGTGCAGATACGTGGCTGGGCCTTGCTGGCGACAATGAGAGGGGAGAGAATACTACTACTTCGTCATCCTGCTCATCCGTCTTGTCGGTTTGTTCCTCGTCCTCGGGACCAAGGTTCACCACGACCAGTCTCGGTTTGCCTTGCAATGTCGCAGGCGTTGCCGAGCCGCTCCTGGTCTCGTCGCCCGAAACCTGCGAGCTGGGAGTGGCGGCGCGCTGCGCCTCCATACGTGCCCTGATTGCGCTGGCCAGGTTCGCGGGGCTGAGCCTGGAGCCGGACGGGCTGGGACTGAGCGGAAGCGGGGAGAGGTTACGGCTGCTGTTAGAAGCGAGGGGATGGGTGAAACTTCGGCCTTGCTGGGACGCGTGCTGGGCATGAGAGGGGAATGCTGGCGAGAGTGGGGAGTGCAGATGTGCGGTTTGAGAAGTCGGGAATGCAGGAGAACGAGGGGAGAGGGCGATTATTGATTCGCCAGGGGAGGGGAAGTCTGACAGCGAGGCGGGCGAGGGAAGAGCGGAGAGCGTGAACGAGCGCCGGATGGATGGGCGAGGTGTGGGTCCGTCGGTCTGAACGACGGTGGCGGTCGAAGGCGCGGTTGAAGAGAAAGATGTGGCAGACCGGGCAGAAGTTGGCATGCCTTCGGGAGGTGAAACCCTTCCCACCTCCGCTGCGGCCGGTTCCTGGGGCGTAGAGGTGGACGCGGCGCCCTCGCTGGCGGCCCTCGCCACCTGCGGCCGTACAGGGTGGGAAATCTCGATCTCCACAGGCGGCAGCAAGGTCGTCATCCCTCGTCTACGCTGTGCGAGGCTAGCCGCTGGCGGGGAAGCGAGGATCGGCACGTGCTGTTCCTTGTTCTGCGGCTGCTCCTGCTCCTTGACCGGCTCCTGGGGCACAGAAGGATGCAGCGTCTCGTCCCCCTCTTCCCGCTCCTCTCCTTCTGTGGGCTGCGACCCCTCCGGCAGCTGGAAATCGAAGTAACCCCTGAGGCGTTCTCCCTCCCGCTCAGCCGCAGCCGGGCTCCGCTGGCTCCGCGCACTCACAGCCGGGCTGCCCATCCCCAGCTCGTACGCCTCGTACAGGTCTGCGGGGGAGAAGCTCGCCTGAGTACTCGTGCTCGCGCGAGTTACGAGCGGTGGGCGGACGGGGAACACGGGGTGGGAGCCTCCAGAGGAAGGGAGTGCGCGGGAGATGGATGATGCGCGGGAGGAGCGTACCGAGTGTGCTGAGGAGCGGGAGGATCGTGGCCGGTGCTGCTGGTTCGACTCCCTCGATCGGCGAGAGGCCGTGCGGAGCGAGCCAGGCCTGGAACGGGGTGGTGTAGCGGGCATGCTCCCGGCGCTGGGGCCGCGCGAGCGGAGCTTGGCCGCCCCGCCGTACGCGTCCAGCTCGTCCGTGTCATCCTCCAGGCCAGGGTCGGCAGAGATATCCGCGTCCGCATCCTCGGTATGCTCGTGCTCCGAGAGCGAGGCGAGCTCCGACTCATCTTCGCTCATGTCCCCCGTCTGGAGGAGCGTGAGCCCAATACCAAACTCGCCGTCGCTCCCGTGCTCGTCCGCATCCTCTTCTCGTCGCTCCGCATCTTCTGCACGCTGCTCCTCCGACCCCTCCGACCGATCATCAACAACGGTGCTCCTCTTCTCCTCGCCTCCAAGAGGCACCACTCCACCTTTCCCCTTCTCGACCGACCCTGCAAGCACAACCTCGACCTCCTCCGCTCCCGCCTTCTTACTGGGCATCGGCCTGCCCCCAACAGGCCGGAGTGACCCCGCCCTACCCAGCCCCACCCCGCGCGGGAGGGGCGTGCTCTCCCCCTCCCTTCCCTCATCCGGTTCTTGAGTGAGAGGCGAGGGGCGGAAGCCGGAGCCGCTCTGCGCCAACGGGGTGCGTGGCTGTTCTGAGGGCGAAGCGCGGGGAGGCGCGAGGGGTTGGTGTGATACACGTTGGTCGGCGGAGGAGGAGGGCGGGGGTGTGGGCGCTGGGCCGAGAGTGGCGCCTGACGAACTCGAACTCGACATCGATATCGACGTCGACGCAGAAACAAAAGCAGAAGCGGAGGTGGAAGCCATACCCTGCTCCAGCTGGTGCACCGGAAAGCCAGCCGCGACAGGGGACATAACGGGCGACCCAACCAAAGGCGATCCCCAGATCCCAGTCCTCCTCGCGCGCTTACGCTCCGCGCCCGCGTCCATGGGCGGCTCCCTCCCGCTCGCACCAAGCCCTAGCCCGAGGCCTAGGCCGAGCACCTCTTCCCGCGTGTCCCGTCTCTCCTCTCCCTGGGCCTGGGCGAGGCTCGACCTCCGCGCCAGTCGAGCGGGGGAAGGCGAGGGTACCCGCGCTTCCTCTCCCTGGGGCAAGCTCCCCCTCCGCACAGGTCTTGCAGGAGAAGGGACCCGCCCCTCCTCGCCCGAGGCCAAACTGCCCCTCCGGCCTCTCCCCTGCGGTCCCCTCTCCACCCTCTCCACCTTCTCTGCCTTCTCTGCCATCTCAGGCTTCTCGGCCTTCTCGAGCCCCCAAGGCCTCTCAGGCGTGCTCAGCTCGCTCGCCGTCGTCGGCGGTGTAGAGTGCGGCGGGCTTGAGAATGTTCGGTTGGTGCTCGCGCTCCCCGAGCCTGAGCCTGAGGCGAAGCCAGAAGCAGAAGCTGAGGGGAAGCCAGACGCTGCAGCCGCTCCTGCAGAGGTAGAAGCAACGGCGTTCTCGTTGGCCGAAGCCGGTGGTGCCGCTCGCGCGTGATGCCGCGGGGAGGGGGAGGTCGACCGGCCTCTCGATTCGGCGGAGGATGTCCGGTCTGGGGTGTTCCGCCGGGCTGGCAGAGGTAGAGGTAGAGGCAAGGGGAGAGGCAGGGGGGAGGGAGAGAGCTGTGCCGCCCCTGGCGGTGGGGAGACTGGCGTGGTTGACCCCGAGCCTGAGGCTACTGCGATGACTGTGGCGCTGGATGAGGAAGTCGGAGTTGGAGGTGCGCGGGGCTGGGAAGTGCTGCGTCGTGCAAAGACTGCTTTCTTTAGCTTTCCGTGTAGCTGGACGTCTGGCCCTGAGAATTGACCGACGACGCCTTCGCAGTATCCCTACAACAATCCGGCGCCCGTCAGCTGCCTACTCTGGAGAAAAAACGGGAGAAGGAGGGACGCACGAGATACCTGCCATCCGCAACACTCATGAGGAACACAATCTCGTCCCCTTGCATGAACATGAGGTCTTCGGGCCCTTCGGCGACACAATCACGCAGGGCGGTGCCCCGGCCGATCCCGCCCTTTGCGGCGAAACGCGTCCAGCGGGCGAGTTGGGCGGCGTCCATTGCCAGCGAGCGGTAGGCGAGCGAGCGGGAGTGGGGGCGGGGCGGGAGTCGGGCGAGGGGTTGGAGTGTGGGGGCGGGCGGATCGCTAGGCTTGAGGCTCGGGGATGATGGGGAGGGTCGAGCGAGGGGAGCCGGGCGCTGAGCGTGGGATGTGGGTAGGAGAAGGGGTTGAGCTCAGGGCGAGAGTGTCCAGAGGTGGTCGGTGAGGGCTATCGGATATCGTGCAGATGTCGGAGTGATTGGGGATAGCTCACGCAGGGAGGAGGTGTCGGGCGAGCCAGTGTGTTCAATTGCAACTGGGTGGGCGGGTCCGATACCGATAGCGTAGTGGAAGTCCTGGTCCTAACAGGAGGGGGTCGTATACGACCGAGTGATGTTATTCGGTCGGGCTGGTGCTTGCAGAGGCCGAGTGTGTTGGACGACAGGCCTGGGCGCGTCCAGTCGTATGGAACGCGTAACCCTCCTACCGCAAGAGACCAGAGGGAGCGTGTGCTGACCGGTCGCCAGTCGCCAGAGAGGAGGCGTGCAAGCTTGCCGCGTACACGAGGCGTCGGATCGGGCGCACGGGCTGATGAGGTTGACCAAAGCGGAATGTGGCCCTGGGATGGGGTGGGATGCGGTGTGGGTGGGCAGGCGGGTGAGGGCGTGCTGGGCGTGCTGGGGGCTTGTGAGTGGGAGTGGGAGTGGGAGGAGGAGGGTGCCGGGAGGGTGATAGGCTGTTCGGTGACTGTGACGGTGACGATGAGGTGACGACGACGAAAAGCGGCGTCGAACGGTGCACGGGGAGGTTGTCGTAAGTCGACTACCGCAGAAGGCCTCCGAAACCTCGTCGCGTGGGCGGGTGTCGTCGATGCGTTGCGTTGCAGAGACGATCGAGCGGACCTCGGTCGCACGCTTCCTCTTCCGTGTTCCGCTTTACGAAGACGACGACGAAGACGACTTCGGCTCTTCTGGCCGTGTTTCAGCAAAAGCAGTAGACTTCCCGCCGGCTTCTGCTGCTTCTCCTTCTGCGTCGCGTAAAGCCTGCCTATGCGATCTTCTGTGGCTTAGGTGTGGCGCGGTTTGATGATGATGATGATGGGAGTACGTGTCCGCCGCGACGCGCTCTTGACCCACGAGTGCTCAAAGCCAAACGACGCCTCGAAGCGAACAAGGTTCTCGGATGCGCTCCCTCAATCTCAACTTCACAGTTCAATGTTCTCCCGGCATCTAGCACTCCCGCGGCCGGCACGGACGCGCCACCGCACGTGGGCACATTACACCAGGCACGCCCACGCGCGCCGAGCCGCTTTGAATAGCCAGCCAGCGGTACTACAACCGCAGCGTGCCTGACACCGACAGCTGTCTCACACCACTCCTACTGAATTACTTTCACTCTCCCGACCAAGAGTTCACGTAACCTCTGGTTATAGTACGCAAATTCGGTTCTGGGCTGACCATCCGGGCCGGGAGCGGCCGGGAGTGCACTATGTAGGACTGCGCAAGTGCGCTGGTGTGGCCACCCTTGGCCTAGTGGGCTTTCGGCGCTCCTACTACTGTACCTCTTCATGGTGTGAGCTCGAGCCCGGTCGAGATCCACTGGCGCTCTCGGACTGGCTGGTTGTTGACACTTGGTTTCCGTCTGGCGCTGGCTTCCTTTGGCACTGGCTGGCTCGGCGCCCTGGCTGGCAACTCGGGCCTACAGTACCGGCGGTAGATGAGACGCGTTACTACAACCGCAGCGTGCCTGGCACCGACAACTGTCTCACACCACCTTCCACTGAATTACTCGATGCATCTCGCCGAACAGTTCACGTAACCTCTGGTACTGTACGCAAAATTCGATATAATGGGCTAACCATCCCGGGCCCTCCTGCACTACTGTATTTACGCCTGCGCAGCCTGCCGGTGTGGCCGCCCTGGCCTAGTGGGCTTTCGGCGCTCCTACTACTGTACCTCTTCATGCTGTGAGCTCGAGCCCGGTCGGGACCCACTGGCGCTCTCGGACTGGCTGGTTGTTGACACTTGGTTTCCGTCTGGCGCTGGCTTCCTTTGGCACTGGCTGGCTCGACGCCCTGGCTGGCAACTCGGGCCTACAGTACCGGCGGTAGAGGAGACGCGTTACTACAACCGCAGCGTGCCTGGCACCGACAACTGACCTCACACCACCTTCTACAGAATTACTCGATGCATCTCGCCGAACAGTTCACGTAACCTCTGGTAATAGTACGCAAATTCGATAATGGGCTAACCATCCCGGGCCCCCTGCACTGCTGTATTTACGGCTGCGCAGCGTGCCGGTGTGGCCGCCGTGGCTTAGTGGGCTTGCCGCACTCCTACTGCATACTTATTCATGCTGTGTGCTCGACGCCGGTTGATGCCCACTGGCGCTCTCGGGTGCAATGGCTGCTTTTGACACTGGCGTCTTTTTGGCGCTGGCTGGAACGACGCCCTGGCCGGCAAGCCGGGCCTACCGGCCGTTAACGACCCGCCAGCGCTCGTCCCGCTGCCTAACCTCTAGACATGCGAATTAGCGTTCGCGCAACGACAGTCTAACATAAACAACACGACAACCCGTGCCTGCCTGTCCCACTCCTTCCTCCCAGCGGGAATATCACACGTCATCAATCTCAAACCACCCATCTCCCCGCCCGCCCTGAGCTGCAACACCCGTCGGAGCCGACCCTCCGCTCTCAGCTGTACAGTCCAAGCGCAGGCTCACGCCTCTGGCCTCTGTCAAAGCAGCCGAAGCCAGCGGAAGCTTAATAGGCAGCGGGCGCTCATCATCCCACTACTGTTCGGCGCATGGCACTCCCTAGAATGATCCAACAATCTGTCTGTCACGACGGGCCTTCAATGGGTCACTCGACCGTCTTGGGGAGGATCATGCGGAAGAAACTGTGGGGAAGTCGGCGAGAATATGCACAGCCGTCATCAGGGCAAGGGCAACTCAGGCCACGGCCTGATTCACGTTGTTCCCGGAGGAGATCGAGGTTGATGGCGGCGATTAGGCTGCTTAACTGGACAGGGCAGGAGGACATGCACCGAGCGATCGGGTTCCTGACTTGCCTGTGCTGAGCTCCCGCCGCGGAACTGAAATCAGGGTAGGGGCTCGAGAGTGGACCCGCTGGAGAATGAGGTCCTCGCATGGCATGCCTTGCTCCGACACCCTGGACAAGCAGCGGCCCATTGGGAGTCTCGCCGCGGATGAGTGGGCACTGTAACTTCAGCATGAGTTTATTAATTAGGTGTCGTAATGAACTCGATCATAAATATGCGTGCACCGCAATACATCCCTCCACGACAGATCACCTGCACCAGCAGTCGGAGATATCAAGCCTGCTAGGCCGTGTCCTCCCACGTCTCCCTCTGCTTCGCCACAGAAATGAGGTCCACGAGCATGATCTTACTCAAGCACATCTGTAGCAGCGTTTCCTCCTCCGTCCGCACCGCCATCCGTACCAAGGCTAACAGCGTCTCCCCCCAAGCAACAATGACACTGGCGCTTGCGGTCCCTTGGTGCTGCCGGAACTCCACCGTGCCGTGCTTCTGTACAGCCAGGAAATTGACCTTGTAGTTTCGAAAGTAGGGCGCTATCCGATCAGGATCCGGGTTGACCAGCTCGCACAGGTTGCTCGAGGTTGTCGCTGTGAGGATCCGGCGCCCCAACTGCTCGTTGGACAGCTGCCTGCAAATGGCTGACCTACGCATAGAATGTAGATAATCTGCGGAACGCGCATGTGGGTCCGATCGCTCAGGAAAGAAAAGCATGTCTATTTGCGGCTCCCTGAGCACAAACAGGAGCGCAATCTTGCGAAGCTCCTGGATGTTCCATGTCCTGTTGAACCCGGTGCCAATGTGGACGTGCAGCCCCGTGCTCTCGTTCGTTTGGAGGGTGATGCCTTCGAGTCTCTTGACTGCTTTCAGCACGGCTTTGAGCGCCTGTTTCCACGTTCGTCCAGTGTTTGGTGACGGAAGGTCGGTCCCTGGGCGGTCCTCGAGCGGCGGTGAGATGAGCTCCACGGGATACTCATTCATATCATCATTGACCCTGATGGTACTATCGTCCATCACGGTCCACCGTGTCTCGCCCGGTAGATATGCCATATCGTCCTGCCGGTAATATGCTTCGTGGACCTTCGTATCATTGATCGTGTGGACGATCAGATTCCAGCATTCCTCAGGAGAGGGGAAATACGCGCCCACAACAAGGCATTCGATTTCAACGCCAATGGAGAGTGTGCGTGCCATGTCGACTCCGTGAACGCCAAGGGGGGGAATTGACGGCCAAAATTCAATCTGGGCCGCAATTTAAGTCAGAGTTGAGGCCACTGTAGACGGAGCCTGCCGCAGTCCCAATGATATGACAGCCTTACGCGTTCCTAAAGCAGGTGACATTTGCGGAGGTAGTCCAATTCCTCGGTTCGGAAGTAGCGTGGCTTCATGTAGCAATCTCCGCCTGTACTCGTGTCCGACGCGCGGATGGGAAGGTCACGCAGCAGAGCAGAGAGATTCTAGGCGTGGCCCAGAATCTAGACTTTGCTAACCTGCACCGAATACATTCGTATGAGGATGGTCCAAGACAAACATCCAACAAAACTGACCAGAGCATCTGCAGGCGGCCAATACATCAAAAGCCGGAGGAATTCCAGGAAAGCCAGAAATAGGATCGAAGTCATAGTTGCGGAGGTACAAGGCTGGGTTCGACTACGTGGCGTTAACTGAAGGCACGGTGCACATCCCGTTCCAAAGCAGGAGCAGATTCATCCGCAAGAGCAGATTCATCGGTAGAAGTTCAAACGATGCAGATAACAGTCAAGTACAAAGATTGAATATTGATCGCCGTATTGCCTAGTTCCATGAGAAACAGCTGCATTTTGCGTACAAACTACACAGGCGAAGATCTAGATTCAGGAACCTGCACAGGGCGCTGTTTGAGAAGCTTAAGGGCCGATTGCACCCGATGACGGCTGCCACGCCCCCGCACGTGGCCATTTACAGCAACGTGAGGCACGTCCTGCCTGGCGGTCGGCGCTGGCCTACCGTACTCATGCATCTCTCCGCTGGCGTTGGCTGCTGTGGGGCGGGGCCTGTCGATACTCATTCTGTTGGACATCGTGTGCTGCTAATTGCCGCTTTGGTTGCTTCACTTGGGGACCCGCGACTTCCTGGGCTTTATTATCTTGCTTGTGCCCACAGCTCTCTGAATACTCCATCATATTGCACCCGCAGTGCTCAATCGTTCTTCGCCTGCCGCGCAATTGGATTCAACAAAGGGGCTGGAAAGAGGGCCCATTCGAAAATGAGGTCCCCGCATGCCTTGCTCCGACTCCCTGGTCGATGGACCAAGTGCGCGCCCCGTTGGGAGTCTCGCTGCGGGTGCGTGTACTGTATCGTCTGGCATGGGCATAATGAACTCGATCATAAATATAGATGTACAGCATTAAGACCATCCCTGGCATATGACACCCACCGGCCTTCGGAGATATCAATCCTGCTAGTCAGAGTCCAGAAACTTCTCCGTTTGCTGGGCCACACCAATGAGGTCCACCAGCGTGATGTCACTCAAGCACATCTTCAGAAGTGTGTCCTCGTCTGTCCTCACCGCCATCCTGACCAAAGACAACAGTGTCTTCCCCCATTCAATGATGCGCGTTGCTTCTGCCGTCCCCGCGTGCTGCCTGAACTCCACCGTCCCGTGCCTTCCCACGGCTGTGAAGTTGACTTTGTAGTTACGTGAGTAGCTGGACAACCAAGAGGAATCGGGGTTGATCAACTCTGAGAGGCTGATCCAGTCTGTCGCTGTGAGTATCTTGTGCCCCAGCTGCTCGTTAGTCAGGTCCCTGCAAGTGGCTGACTTACGCATGGATTTGATATAGCGTTGTGTGCGCACGTTGCTTGGGTCCGATCGCTCAGGAGGAAAACGCATGTCCATTTGCCCCTCTCTAAGCACGAATAGAAGCGCAATCTTGCGCAGGTGCTTGATCGTCCAGGTTCCTTGGATCCCCGGCCCGATGTGGACGTGCAGCGCAGTGCTCTCGTTAGTTTCGAGGGTGATGCCGTCAATTTTCTTCACAGCTTCTATTACCTCTTCGATGGCCTTTTCCCACCCTCCGCCAGTCGACGGCGCTGGAATTTGCATGCCGGGGAGGTCTTCGAGCGGTGGCGATATGAGCTCCATGGGGCACTGATTCATAGCCTTGGGGTGTATAGAGATGTCGTTCATTACAATCCATCTCTTCTCGCACGGGTCGTAAGCGCCCTCCGATCGCTTTGCCATATGGAGTGTAGTGAAGTTGATTGTGTCGACGATGAGCTGCCAACATTGACCAGCATTTGAGATGGGGATATGAGGGCCCACAACGAGGCACTCAATTTCGAAACCAATGGAGAGTTTGCGCGCCATTTCGACTTCCGGACATGAAAACGGAGATATTGAGGACCACCATGATGCTTCATTTTGGGCCGCAATTTAAGCCGGGGTTGAGGCCACAACAGACGAGTGCACCAGTCATGATATGAAAGTCTTACGCGTTCCTAGCCGGCCTGATATTGCGGAGGTAGTCCAAACTTCCGGTGTCAGGTAGCGTGATTTGACGCTGTAATCTCCGCCGATGCTCGTGTTGGACGTGAGGATGAGTATGTGACTCCAGGGGGGCAGCCAAATTTCTGCGGAAGGCCGCAAAGCGTAGAACGCGTGTATTGTTCTACTATGACACCTTCACATGAACCCCTTGAAGTGACGTAAAGAGGAGATCTAGCCTAGTCCAGGAAACCACTTGGTTCCTTTGGCCAATGCAATGAGGTCGAAGAGCTTAATCTTGCTCAGACATAGTTGAAGAAGCGACTGGTCATCCGCTCTAATGGCCAACCTCACCAGAACCAACAATGTGTCTCCCCAGCCAAATATGTCAGGTAGTTCAACAGTGCCTTCGTGCTGTCGGAATTCAACGGTCCCGTGCACACCCATGGCCGTAAAGTTGACCTTGTAGTAGCGTGAGTAGGGCTCGCGCCGTGCAGGGTCGGGATTGACGAGTGCTGCGAGTTCCTGCCACGACCTCGTCTCAAGGATGAAGTTGCCAAGCTGTTGGTTAGTCATTCCCACGCAGAAACGGGATCTGCGCATAGACTGGAGGTACCGGGTCGTGTGGGGGCTTGTCCTCCATCTGTGAGGTGAATGGTACATGTCTAATTGGCGCTCCAAGAGGACGAATATGAGTGCAATTCTGCGAAGATGGGGGAGAGTCCAGGTGCGTCCAATGCCGGGGGCAAGATGTACGTGGAGTCCAGTAGTTGGGTTGGTCCACAAATTCAGGTGCTTCAGTGAAGCAAACACCTCCGCGATCGAGTGCTTCCATTCTCGCTGAGACGTCGGTCCAAATAGGTTCAATCCAGCGTCATCTTCAATGGGCGGCGATATGAGTTCCACGGGGCACTCTCCGGGACGTGCCACTATAGAGGCATCATTGGTAACGATCCATTGGGTTTCTCCAGGTAAATAATGGTCGAACCGGCATCGTGCACGGTGGGCCGTGGTGAGATTAATGGCATCGACAATGCGATCTTGGCACGAATAGTCCCGACTGGTAGCGTGCGCGAGGCACTCGAATTCGAATCCGATAGAGAGTGTGCGAGCCATTGTGTCTGAGCTTCCTCCGGGCAGGGAAGCGCAAAGCATGTATGCGATGGTCTCAGTGAGTGGTTTAAATAGTAGGCGTCAGGATCGTCCTTCGGCCGACGGGTACCACAGTAATATCCGCAGGGTTGGACCAATATATTTGAACACGAGGCATGCCACGGGATGCAGATATATGCCGTCAATGTAGGCACGGCTGCGGAGGTAGACGGGTGGTCTTGACAGCACGCAGCTTAGCCGGGAGGACGGCCGGCGTAGATGAGCCCTTTCCACAGCCCCAACAAATTGAAGGAAACCAGCAACACATTCATCCATATCATCCGACACGACACAACTCTTCTTCAATCTAAACATCAGATACTGATCTCCCCAGTTCAGCGAGAAAGACGCACGCTCTGTATACATGCCGCAGGCGCGGAGACGCAGGATGCCGCGGCGATGGCCAACCATGGCGTCGAGTCCAAGACAAGGTGCGCAAGCTCTCGCGCGTCCCCGACCCCGACTCAGACCGCCTGTGCCCAGCTCAGGGTTGCTTCAGGAGAACACATTGCCAACACATGGACAATCGCAGGAACGGAGGCGGAAACACAGTCTCGGGGTGTGGAGCGCCAGTGCTTGGGAATCAACATGGAAGCAGCTGAAGCAACCAGTCAATATTATGCTTCTCTTCACAGCCAGAACCGTCGAGACATACATTATAGGGCAACTGCTAGAACATGTCGGCTTGTGATTCTGTCGTTTTTGCTAAAGCAATAAGGTCTATTACTTTGATTGGGCTTAGACACAACTCCAGAAGTGCTTGATCGTCAGCCCTGACGGCGAGCCGTACCAGTGCCAGCAAAGTCGTTCCCCAGTAGAGGATGTGATCCGGGTCCACCGTCCCTTCATGCTGTCTGAATTCAACAGTCCCATGCTGTGCCACAGCGCTGAAGTTGACCTTGTAGTTCCTGGAATAGCCTGTTGGATCGGGATTGATGAGTCCTGCGAGCTCTTCCCATGATGTCGCGCCCAGAATAGAGATACCGAGCTGATGATCACTTAAGGGCCGGCAGGTCGGAGAGTTTCGCATCGACTTGATGTACCTTTCGTTGTGATCGTGATTCGTTTTCCATCTGTGCGGAGCGTGATACATGTCGAACTGCTTTTCGAAGAGAACAAACAATAGGGCGATCTTGCGCAACTCCGTGATACTCCATCTCATTCCAATTCCCATGCCGATGTGGACATGCAATCCGGTTGTAAAGTTTGTTGATAGAAGTTCATGCTCGTTGAAAGGAGCGAGGACCTCGTGGAGCGCGTTCTTCCAGTCGCGTTCTGCCGGAAGGATGGAATGACTCGATTGTTGCGGCATATCGTGGAAGGGCGGGGACATGATCTCCACTGGCCATTGCCAACGCAGAGGCTCGATTGAATCGTCAGTTTTCAGTACCCAGTGCGTATCATCAGGAGGGCCTTCATCGGCAAATCTTGCTCGTTGCGAAGGTCCGGCGTTGATGATGTCCTGGACTAGCTTGAGAGACGTGGAATCGACGCCCGGGACCAGACACTCGATCTCAAAGCCGATTGAGAGCAAGCGGGCCATGAAGATACGGGGAGAGATTGTAAGGGCGAGTGAGTGGAAGTGCGGGCCGTGTGTGACAAGCGATAAGAGAGAGAGACCTCATATCGGGACGCACGCCCGTGCCATGCGTTGGCCCATTCAGTCCAAGAACATAAAGAGCAAACGTGATGAACAGGCGTCGTGCGGAGGCCGACTGGCCTCGACCGCTGGCCAGAAACGGGGCGACACGGGCCCCTCAGTTCCAAGTTCAGTCGTCACACAGTGTTACCGGGCCCACAGTTCAACAGATAGACGGCAGCATCAAGCATCACCAGCCATTGATACGAGAACGGAAACGCCTCTCAAACAGAGGACGGGATTTGACAGAAAGCAGCAGACGTTTGCTGAGGACTCTAGTCGTACACATCGATTGGAGAGGCACTGGCAGCTTGAACGGCCAAGGAGCGGCCACTGGTGTAGCTTGCCAAAAGCTTCCGTTCAGAGACCTCCGTCATCGATCCCTGGGCGTGTGCGACTTCTGAAAAGCAGGCGGGAACTTCTGAGTCCTCTGCGCGATTCTGACAGTCGACATCGACTTGCATTGGCAGAGCGACGGGCAGTGATAACGACCTTGATCATCACGCACATCGATCCCTGTTGATTCACTTCATATCCGGGCGCGCCACATTGGATCTGCGGGGGAACGACGCGTGCGATTGAACCACCTCCTGATCCTTATTAGCGACAAGTTGCCAATCTGAAGCGCACTCTCCTTCGCTGCCAGCAGGCGCTCTTCCGCTCGCCAGCACCCTTCCCCCTCCCCATCATTGTCGACTACTCCAGGAAGCCATTCAGACGCGAACGCCCTCTTGATCGAGAGCAACTGAGAGCGCGGTGAGCTGTCTCCATCTCGTTATTCGACTTGGTTGCTCACGAGTTCGAGAGCAGAGGCATGCCCTCGCCACTGGCCGTCACCTTCTTGGGGACGTCTGCTGGAAGCGGTCCCTCCCATACGCGCAACTGCACTTCTTTGCTCCTCAACCTCAATGGCAGCATGTGCCGTCGGTCTGCCATTCTTTACTCCAGGGGATAATATGCTAATTCATGATAGTGGTGGACTGTGCGGAGGGGACGCAGAGACAACTTCTGCACAGCGGACAGCGGGTTTGGGGGAAGATCGAGCGCATATATGTGACACACATGCATCGTGCGTCATACGATTACCTCAGTGATGAATTCAGCTAATGTGTGCACATATAGTCGACCACGTCTCTGGCATCGCACCTTTGATGTCGAACATGATGTCAACGATTGCGAGGCCACCGGGTCTCAACATCGACTACGGGAAGGCACGCACATTCGTTTTGCCCTTTCCCCCATCTGTGTCTCATTATCATTCAGCCTAGGATCCAATTCTTCTCCCCTCCCGGACTGCGACTCCTCTTGCGAACTCAGCTCTCGCTCTCACAAACAATGCTAGATGGCACATACGCCGTGCATGAGCTACTCCTCCCTTCAGAGCACGCATCGGCACCGTGCGATGTAAGATGCATAGTCAAGTATACAACTGTAGCTGATCGCCGCGTAGCCAGAGGACCTGCATCCTTCCGAATCGCCTGGTCTCAACCTCGTGGCAGACAAGAATGGTATCTGGCACGACATCGACACTTTCGCTGGTGTCAACGTAACCACCGTTCGCGTCACACATCGCGTTCCATGCCAAGGATACTACTTCTCTGAGCCACCGCAGCCGCTGCCAATACCGCCAACCTACCTCACGGCCCTGGATGCGAACGCTGCTGCGCTGGCAGATCAAGGCTTCAAGAACCCGCGAGCTCTACTCAGAACCATCGCCAAAGACAGACAAGCTATCACTTTACCGGATGGTCAAGTACTGCGACCACCTGAGCTGGCAATCGATGGAAGGAGCATGCTCATACTGGGGGATACGAGCGATGCAAGCGCATGTTTGAAGTTGCTGGATCAAGAGAAGGGTGTGAGCTTGCTGGTGCATGAGTGTACGAATGCATGGATCCCTGTAGAGGTGCGTTCCAGAGCCTTCCGCCTGCACTTATTTGTGACCGCTTCGTCAGGTTGACCCATACATGAACGGAGACCGGACAACGCCGGACAAGATGCGAGAAAAGGCAATATCGAGAGGTCACTCGACACCGGATATGGCTGGCGCATTCGCGAAGTTGTGCGGCGCACGAAGGTTGGCGATGAACCATTTTGGGCTGCGGTGCGTACCTTCCCGCTTTGTTTTTCTGTCCTTCGAATTTGCATCGCTGTCTTTGCGCCATTTAAGTTTCCGTGGGGCCGCGCGTCAATATCTTCTTCTGGATGTATTCGTCGGCACGCGGAGCAGACTTTTCTTAATCGCCCATGGAGCTCCCCATCACCTGGCTAGGGATATCGATGGAGCCTTACTCGTAGGCGCTCCGCAAACTGCCCAGAGGACTGCCCACCAGGGAGCCACAAGGCTCATATGGTTTCCGTGTCTGATCTTGTTATGTCCCGCTGTCCGGTCAATCTTATCGGGTATCTTGGGCTATGGGAGAAGTCAACGTCGCTCAAACGCACCGACATGACCCAGAAGATACGATCTGTGCTTGGGAAGCCAGCCTTCGGCACCTTTTATACTGCATGCGCTACCGACTATATTCACTGATTCAATGCTATTCTGAATGTCCTTTTGATCTGCTTATAAACGGTCTACTTCTTCGGCCCCCGCACGTTTGGTACTGCTGATGGTGGGCAGGGCCCATCCCTGCGTCCGACCTCTCGGTCCCCTTCGTATCTCGCTAGCCGTGGGTACTGCTTTCGGAACTGGTCTGATCTTTGTCTGTGCGCACCACAACCGCCCATGTGCTTGTTCGAGTTCTCGGTCTTGCTTGTCATCACCGAACCTGTTCCTTGGGCGCCGACTGGTTGGATGACTTCTTTGAAGCATGCACCTTCGCCATCCATCCGAATAGATGCGATATACTCTGAGGTTCTGGTCCCTTCGTTCCATCGAGATGGTGACAACATTCCCGACATTCTGCGTGCTTCGTTCTTTTACCACTCTTTGCTCACTTCCTAGTGCGAATTCTTCTGCAACCCAACTAACTTTTCATCACATATGTAGGTTCCAAGCGCCTGGAAGGATGCCCTATCTAACGCCAATGGCTCAGGGGCGGAATCGGGTGATGACTGAGCTGGAAGATCAGGCGAGCGCTGCGTGGGGCGAGGGCAGGGCCATTTGTGCCACGGACTTCATGACCATTGAGATTCACACTCACGAGCTCGAGCCTCAAGCTCAACCCCCGGAGGTGAAGGGCGATGCCCCCGTTTCTCCAGTCCTAGCTTCATCTTTTCCAGGGGAGGCCGGTAACTATACTGCGGCGTGAACGGTCATGAACAACTACGTTAGATAATCTCGGATACCTGGCCCAATGTAGAAATGCCGCAGCTGATTCACAAGTTTCCCCTTATCGGACGATGTTTCACAGTGCCGCGCATGACAGGTGACGACTTGGCGTATCCACCCCGATCAAGACGCATAGCCTCAAGCGCGCACAGGCGGTGCATACCTTGCGCGGCACCAAAGTTCTGCTCTGAGAGCCACGTGTCGGCCATCTCACCCTGCGTTTCCCACGAAACCAACGAAAAGGTCGGAAGGGTGCAACGCAGAGAGTGACAGCACCTCCATCCGACACGAAGTGTGGCAAAGTCCTGCTAGGTGCAAGGATCGTACGATGCTAGTTTCACCATCTCTCCGCTCGAAAGCCAAGTGTGTCTATTAGCGCCTTGATATGCACCCCGAGGAGAGTTTGGCTTTGAGAATGTGGAGGGTGGGAAAGCGTTCAGTTTGACTCGCAGCGGGGCCGGGGTTTCCCCGACAGACCGGCCACATGCTCACAGGGTTAGGAGGAGCGTGACGGAGCAGAACTATAAACTTGTTTCGATCCCTTCTGAACATGAAGGGACCTGACAGTCACGATGTGATAGAACCAGACACATGAAGGGACCCAACAGTCATGATGGATAGAACCAGACAGTAGAGTGTAGCCTCTCCTAAAACAGCCAGGGGCTTAGACGGTGTCCAGTCTTTGTTCAACACTGTTCCACTTGCACTTGAATCTCGATGTCCTAGTGTATACAGGATCAAGGAGATTTCCTCTGCAATGAGCCACCTCCACGAATCAACCATTGAATATATTCCCCGCATAAGTACCCCGTGTCATAGTTTCGTAAACCAATCACAAATTCAATTGGAACCTAGCTAACAAGACAAAGGCTGTATGGACTATTTGAAACATCATTGAGTACCGACTGGGCCATGTAAAATGTTCAGAGGCGCGTAGATTGGTCGGCACATCTCTATTAATGGAGGCGCAAGTCAGCCTTCCGACGATAGGTCCAACTTTCCAACAGATGCAGATACAAGATACATTTTCGACTCATTTGACTTGCGGAATGAGATGCGTGTTGCGAGGAGTGTTGCAGTTAGCGATTTGCCAGATGATTGTGAATATGTTCGATTAGCGGGTTTGTTCACCGTGGGGCGACCAATATCCTCCACTGTTCCGGTCTTCAGGGCGACCCTGCTGGGGTATACTGAGTACGTTTGGCAGACTGGAACGTCCCTGCTGCTGGGTCGCAGCATTCACTGCAGTGTTCTGGAATGTCGAACCGTTGAAATAGTTAGAGCCTCGGGGCTGTTCGGCAGGTGGTGTCACAGAACTGGTGGCACTGGCAGCTGGAAACGATCCATTCATACTGGAGAATGAGTAGCTGCTTCGGCTAGCGCCCTCGATTCCGGGGGAAGTGCTGGAGGCGGCAGGCGGGTTGTTGCTAGCGAAACGATCTTGGGGACTCGTGGAGGACGCGCCGAAATTGTGAAGGGCGTTGAGGGACGAGAATGACCCGCGCGAACCACTGGGAAATCCGGGGAGAGGGGGCATGGAATGACCACCGCTATATGAACGGCTCTGTGACGATGTGGCATGCGATCCCGACATGCCATAAGAGGATGACATCTGAAATTGGGAAATCCAGTTCGGGTCGTTCGTCACATTGTCGCGAGGCTGGAAGTCTGTTATGTTGAATTCCCCTCTCTGTTGAGGTTGAAAGTCGGCGATGTTGAAGCCCCGGGACACGGCCGCACCATGCCACATGTGCTCAGTATCAGGTGAATTGCCGGAGCGGTACACCACTTCTTCCTCTTCTTCGTGCTTGAACTGGGGCGGGCCATTGGCCGCTATCCCAGACATGCTGTGCTGCGACGTCTGACGGCGCATAGGAGGAACCGAGGATGTTGATGCTGATGCAGGTACGGGCAGGTCATGTTGGACCGCAGATCCGGAAGACCAAGACCAGGAACTCGGCCCACTGCTATCCGGACGGGCATACCCACCATACCCGCCTTGCACAACGCTGGGAGTGCCAGTTTGGGATGCCACGGTGGGGATATGACCCGTAGATACTCGAGAGCTACCGGTGGTGGGTGGCGAGTCCGTTCCAGCGGACTGTCCGGAAAGGCTTCTAGCAGTGGAGGGCCTGGATGAAAACGTGGTGATGTTCGAGATCGTTCCCACAGAGCTGAAAGAGCCGCGCTTTTGAACGCCTCGAGAGCCTTCCGAGCCTCTGGGATCCGCGCCCGCCGGGTCAGAAACCTTCTTGCGTTTACGGCGTGAATTATTCGGGCGCCGCTTGTACACGTATGTAGGCCAGCGAGCGTTGAAAGCGTCCTTCAAGCGCTTGGCCATGTTTTGATAGTGCTCCTTCTCTTCCTGCAACCAGCGGTGTTAATGTCTGCGGGAAGTGGACACACGATTAATCTCACTTTCGGCATGGACGACCATTCGTCGCTCATCAACTTGCTGATATCACCAGTTCTCAACATCGGATGCTGGTCCGCCAGCTGAGGTCTCCGCCTGCGGCCCCAAATCATGAACGCATTCATCGGGCGTTTCGGGGTTCCGTCAGCATTCAGGCTCTGTTGAGTCAACGCTTCGTATTGCTCTTCTGTACATCAATTAGCGTCCTCCTCGATAATGTGAGCGCGGTGGGGAGACTCGCCTTCAGTTGCATTTTCGGGCAGCCGAGCAAACGCATCGCCACCAACATCCATCGCCTCTCCTTCCGGCTCTCCGGTCTCCTCCAGCATCATCTCCTCTTCCTCTTCGGCCTCTGCACCCGAGTTCTCCGTGTCCTCCAAAGTGGGGCTAATGGTAGCAGCTTGCTGCGTTTGAGCGGGGGCCTGACCCTGAGACACATTCGCCTTCAGAGCTGTCGCAGTTGCTTCGTTATTACTCCATGCTGGCTGTGCTCCGCCAACGTTGGACTGCTCCACAGGACGAGCCATCCGATGCTGGAAAGGAGGATTGGTGTGTCGGATCCGAACGCCGATGGTCGGGAGGGTGGTCGGGCGCGAAAGGCGGTCGGCGTTGGGGAAGGGCAGGGAAGAGAGAGGGAGAGAGGGGTTGAACTTTTGTTGTATACCTATGCCAAATGTCGCAGGAGAGATTGGAATGGCTTCTTGCGAATGGGCGGTGGGAGTTCCGATGTACGGGCCACCAAGCAGGGAAACCGGAGAGGAAGCGAGGTTCTGGAATGAATCCAGCGTTGCTGGATTGGCGGGGTAGAGTGGGATAGAGGAGTTCCGGGAGCACCACCTGAGTTGTGTATCGCAGCAGCTTGAAGCAGGTGGTAGGGTTCAAGCACCGGAAGGGGTCGGTACGGGTTGCGGCGTAAACGGAGGACCGCTCCGGCAGGAGGCGGTTGATTAAGTATCTGGCAGGGCTCCAAGGATTAGGCGAGCAGGCCGAGTGTAGGGATGATAGTCCGGGCACCCCGCAGGTTCGGCCTAGTTGGAGATGTGAGGTGGGATAGTCCGTCCGTCAATCGGGAAAGAAGCCGAGGCGAAGTAATTCCTATTCGGGCGGTAGACTGGCAGGGGAGGCAAGGGAGACGGGAAGACGAAGGGATGTGGGGCTCAGGTCAGGCCGACCCTTTATTATTTTTGGGCTTGCTCAGGACGGCGGGGGGAGGCAGGGCAAGGGGATGAGGGATGGTTCATATTTGCCCATGTTTCCGACCGAGCTGTGTGTGAGGTGTGTTCCATCGCATCTCGGGCTGGCGCGTGCCGGACCAGGTTGCAATCGGTTCGCGAATCCCACCCCTTCCCTGGTTGCCTCAGTCTCGGACCTGCCCTGGAGCAGAAGCACCACGCGGATGCTCCCACGGCCGTGCGATGCCAGTGCCCATCCTTGACTGATGGACGAAGGGAGTAATCCCGTTTAGTCTCCCGCCACACATCGCGTTTCCTTGCTTCGTCGCAGCACCCTGTCGGTTTCCTCCTCCCCGTGCCGGGCTCCCTTCCTCACACAGCCTTGATGGACCCCCAGACTCTTTGAGATTGATTATTTTTTGATTCCGCACAGCCTTGTGAGTGTGCTTGACGGATGGAGGGAAAAGGAGGCCCGACGCAGCCTCCATCGGCGCTCTGGTCCCTTGGTGTGCTTCGTCCGGACTCCCGCCCTCCCCATGCCGCCGGATAGATCGACGGGGTCTTCTTTCCGCCCAATCACGGCTTCCGGCTTCGTTGGATGCCGCCGAAGTGGTTGTCGGGCGGTGCATAGCCAATCAGAAAGCTGAGCTGCAGAGTTCCCACGAGTCCCGAGCTGATTCGCGTGGACTGGGGTTGCCCGAGTTTGCTGACAGAGTGCCCGAGAGCGCGCCGGTCGGCCCGTCGGGCTCCTGAGTCTCGTCCGCGTCGCGATTGGAAGCCTGATTAAACACAAGGGTTGCGGATGCAAAAGCCACGGCAACCAGAATTGCACCCGGCGCGAGTGTCATACCAGGCGGAGATCGGAGGAGCTCCTTCATGCGTGCCGTTTTCGGCAGGAAAAGTCGCTAGAAGCACAGCCCGGTGGAGTGAACTAAGGCGAGTAGCACGATGCAAGAGCGAACTGCGACAGTCCCTGGCCAAAGAAGCTGGATCAGATCTTTACGGGTCTGCAAATCCGGATGTAAAAAGCTAGTCCTTAAACGTTCAGCCGGGTGGCGCCTGTGTTCCTCATACGGAGCGGGCCACCTAATCACCACGCGTTCTGCCGGTATTAGCGGGACCTCCAATAGCGGAGGCAATTGTCACGGTACTAACCTAGTAAGTGCAGGAACCGACTTATCTTGACGAGAGCTTGCTATGTCTCTAAAAGCGGCTCCATTTGCGACAGTTTTGAAGCACTTATTGTTTGTCGAATCTAACTCTGTACGACACATAGGAGTTTTGCCTCCGAAGTCTCCGTTAGAAGTGTTGCACAAAATCACTATCTAATGATTGCCTCTTCAAAACCAGCGAACATGTCTTCCGGGCTCAATCAGCCGGGAGGACCTTCAGAATACGAGGGTTAAGCCCGATTTCTCACTTTGATTTTTCAAAAAAGATTTGGACAAGGCAGTGGTATTTTTAGGTGAGCCGCTCTATCGGATTCAGCACAGTTGCTAAAGCCGAAGGCGATTGTCCGCTCCGCAGCGCTCGGTCCTCAGCTCGGTCCCCCGTTGCCCCGAGGTCCTTGCCTAACGCCGAACATATTCTTCAAGCAGTTTCCGAAGTCACCGCCGAAGGAACGACTTAGTGGCGGTGCCGCGATGATAACCACGTGTCCCAACCGGTTATGTGCCAGTAGCCGGCCTCTGGTGTACCCCGCGCGCTCTTCTCGTCTCCTCCCCGTCCCATCAGCATTGTCAACCGTCTATAAGTAAACGCAGCTGGCCGATTTCCCATATCATTTATCTCCTGTAAACCATCTACGAGCCACCAAAAGCACACCAAATGTCTCGCGCCCCACCGCCTCCCGTCCCAGATCCCACCAAGATCTTCCAGCCTGGATTGTTCAAGGGCAAGGTCGTGTTCGCGACCGGAGGAGGGAGTGGTATCGTGATGGAAATGGTCAAGGCCATGGTAGGCGTGTCATGGAATGGAACATACCCGAAATAGATTTACTGATTGGCTCTTCAAAGATGCAATTGGGCGCCGATGCGATCATTGTCTCGCGCTCGAAGGAGAAGATCGAGACGAGTGCTGCTGAGCTGTCACGCGAGACCGGCCAGAAGTGCATCGGTCTTTCCGCCGATGTGCGCAGCCCACCGCAGCTGAAGGAGGCGGTTGAGAAGGGTGTGAAGGCTCTGGGGAAGATCAACTTTGTTATCTGCGGTATGAGCTTTTACCCTGACGACAGGCCGGATCGCTGAGCTTCGCCCAGGTGCTGCTGGTAACTTCCTTGCGCCTATTTCGGGCCTGTCCGAAAACGCGTTCAAAACGGTGCTCGACATTGACACTGTGAGTATTCCTAGCATGCTTGCTGCGAGGTAACCGATCTAAGACCTGGCCAGCTTGGTACCTACAACACGGTCAAAGCCACGATGGAGGAGCTCAAGGCGACTCATGGCGCGTATATTCATGTGTCGGCCACTCTACATTACAGAGGTGCGCACACTCCCCGAGCTTGTAGTTCGCACCGTTGACACCGTGCAAGGTCTGATATACCAAGCACATGCGTCTGCTGCCAAAGCTGCGGTCGACGCGCTGTCGCAAGTGATCGCGGTTGAACTCGGACCCTTCGGCGTGCGCAGCAACATTGTCGCGCCTGGTGCTATTCTTGGCACTGTCGGCATGAACAAGCTGTCCCAGAAGAAGGACGGGGAGGACCAGATGGGCGAGGCGATGCTGGGTCGCTGGGGCCAGAAGAGCGATATTTCGTGCATGGCTTGCTATTTATTCAGTGATGCTGGCGCTTGGATTACGGGACACAAGTTTGTGAGTGAGATGTGATTGGCTGGATTGGAGTGAGGCGGCTGACTCTCTGCAGGTTGTGGATGGCGGCGAGGTCCACACTCCACCTCAGATGGCGAGTGCCAGCTTTCCTTACCCCCAGGCAGTTCTCGATCCGGCTTCGGTGGCAGACCTCATCAAAGCACGCTTGTAGTCCACAGCCGTAGTCGGAGTCATTATGTATTCATATCTCTCAATGCATCGAACCAAAGCAGTCATAAACAAGTGCAATAATTAGACGTCAATGAAGATCTTCTCGACGCCTGACCAGGGACGGCCGGTGGAACCAGCCTCCTGTCTCTCGAGCCAATACTCGACCTCCCCATCTCGTCTCGTTGGTCTCCAAACGCGGTCTCCAGTATCCTCGTCCACGTCAGCCGTGAACCATCGAGGTTGGTGGGGTGGCACATCGCCGCGCTCCCTCGCGCGTCGCGTGGCGCGCTGGAAGTCTTCTTGATCGGACTTGAGCCCGTTTGCTTCCTCATAGTAACCATTCTCGAACGCCCTCTGGTCTGGACGTAAGCGACAGTCCGTGATAGGCAGCCACTTCTTCAACAGGTTTGGATCTTCAGGTAGGTCGTTCAGTGTGATTGCGTAAGGCGTGAGATTGAATGGCGCGGGAGGCTTGGGTGTATTGCGCCACAGAAGAATATATTCTGGAGTCGTTTGGGATGACGGTGAGGTGGGGCCATGCACACTGACATCAGGTCCTAATTCGGTGCTCGAATCTGCATGCCGCATCACGAGTTGAGTGCTCCACCGCCCCGCGATTTCCCATTCCAGCTCGCTGTGAGCGTTGTAGACTGCACCCTTGATTTCAAATGCATTTGTTCCGCGCCAACCGCGCGGCTTGAAGGTGAGCTCGCAGGTATCATTGGTCCTGTGATTCACGACTCGAAGGATTCCGTAGTGGTCGATGTTGACGTTGCCCAGGATGAACCCAGAGACAGAAGTCGTCACCTTCCTCCACTTTTTTTTTCAGTCAGCCGGGTCCGGGCTCACGCACGGGAGGAAGGGCTCACGCTGTAATGCTCCACAAACTTCTTCTCGCCATCAACAATCTCCACAGGATAGCCGGTTGAATTCTCGACCTTATCAGGCGACAGCTTGAGATCCGCAAAGGCTGCACCAGTTGGGCGAATCTCGAAAGACTTTCCCCTAGCAACGCATTCAATACTCAGGGTGCCGGCGAACATTGCACGGAGCCAACTCACATGAACTTATTCTTCGCATCAACTTCGCCGTAGTATAGCCAATTCGGGGCCTCGCAATAACAGGCCGATATTGGGGGATGATGGCTGACTTGCTCCGAGACGTAACGGTATTGCTTATCAAAACGGGCATATTCAAACGTCTCGCCCAGCATGGGGTTGAATGGCTTTGCAATCCGGCCTATCGTGCTCGAATAGTTCGACATGGCAAATGCGGCTACGAATGCAATACGTTTCAGCGCATCAGGCTCCTGCACAGCGGCATCCACTGTATCAAGCCAAGTTTAGTAATCAGCGCGGACGGTTAAGGGATCATACGCACAGCACTCTGAGAATTCCATATCCTCAGCCATCCTCTGCAACATGCTTGTAGGCTCGTTGAAGAACACAGGGAAGCTGATTCTTGTCAGGTCCTTGCCAATGCTGTTCTTGAGCACAGCCCAAAGGCTGACCGGCGGCCGCTGATCGTCGTCGATGGGTAATCTGGTCCGTGGGTGTGAATAGCCAATGTAGACATCGGGGTCAAGCAGGCCATGCGGAGCGGAAGCGGTCAAGGCAGGTTTGGCGATAGGGGTGGGGAGGGTCAAAGGCAGTAGACCAGAGTCGATAGCATCGAAGAACTCGTCGTCCTCGTCGTCCTCGTCCGTCGTCGCAGTCTTCGGAGGGGCTGAAACAGCAGCGGCAGCGGCCGGCACGTCGATTGTGAGTGGCGGCGGGGGCAACTCCTTCTCTTGCTCGAGGCTGGGCGGGCTTGAGACGACAGGCGGCGTCTTGGGTTCTTCGTCATTTTCAACCATGCTCGCCCTGAGGTTGCGCATGCTCCGCAGCCGCCTTCCAGCGACCTGGAGCTCTGCCTCCATCCACTCGCTCTCGCCGACCACACCCGCCAGGCTCTCCTCCCACAGCTTCCTGGCCTGCCGCTCTTTGTCCAGCTCGCTGATGTACCACTTCTCTCGCGACTTCTGTTGCGCTCGCCAGGTCTGAGCAAGCGATTGCAGCGTGGCCAGAGACTCGAGGAGGGGCTGGGATGCCGGCGAGGACAATGCCGAAATGGCAGTTCGCATCGTATCCACTTGCACCTTTACACCCTCTGTGTTCAGTTCCCAGTCGGGGAAAGGAGGTCTCTTCTCTCGTTCGGCATCGTCCTCCACTTCGGCGCCGCTGCTCTCGCTGCCGGCCAGCAGTTGCGTTTGTACGCCGTTGACGCTGATGCTGGTCCCGCTTCTCGTCCTATGAACGTCGGCGGTCGCGGGCAAGACCGTCGTCGAGCCTGATGTGGAGCCGGACCTCGAGGGCGGGGAACTATCTGAGCCCTTCCTCTTGCTGAACCCGGACATGGAGAGCGTGCGCGTGAAGCCCTTGCGGAGAAACGGGCCGCCAGCTTCATCTTTGCTGCTCTTCCGTCCTTCCGGAGCAGCCTTGCCGCCGTAGTACTGGGAATTGCTGAGCAGCGCCTGCGCCCAGCGCTCGACTTCGCTGACGTGGTCGCCTCGCAGGAACCAGTGCTGGATCGAGGCCGGTGCGCTTGTGCTTGGCTTGAGAGTGCCGGGCAGACCAGAGGTGGACGGCGGATGAAGGATGATCTCGATGCGGAGCTTGTCGGACTCTGACGTCTTGACGCTGATCATGGAACTGTGGATCGCGCCGCGACATGAATGAGGGTAATCGGATTGGTTGCGATAGTCTGGGATGATGGTCAGTGTGCCAGATCAATCGGTAGCGTTAGTCACGTACAGGACAATGTTCCGTCCTGCAGAACGAAGTATCTTGTGGAGTAGCCTTTAGCAACATTCGCGTACTTGCGAATGTATCCCGCCACATTGGGCGGCTTGCCGTCCTCACTGAGCTGGACCAGCATTGGCGACAAGATGTGGTGGCCCACTACAACGTGTACCGGCTCACAGCGAGGCTGCGACCCTGTACGACATTGCGCGGTCCGGAGCCAGATGGGGCGTTTCACGTGACGTGTCATTCGGGAGTCCTAATAGTTCGTTCGAGGCAGTTCCGAAGCAGGCGGCTCGGAGCGAAGATACTCAGGAGAAGCTCACCGTGGTGCACTACTGACTCCGCACAAGGGTATAGATTTGTGCTAAGAAGGTACAGAAGCAGCTATTCAGGCATGTTCTACAGCAACAATCAAGTAGAAGAATGGAAACTTGGAAGATGAAACAGAAAGAGAATCGCGGGATGAGGTATATTTATATTTACAGTGACGGAAAACAGCCCGCCTCCTTCCTGAAGGCGATTGGGCTCACTTCATTGTTCAGGTTCCACCCAAGTTTGATGCTGAGGGAGAATGTGCGTTAAAGATACTCGAATAAAACCATCAGAACCCTCAGCTGACTTCAATCTTCTCCCAGCCGCTCGAGGCCCTTGACCGTCGCATGGGAGGAGGTTCATGGCTCCCAGGGGAATGTCCACCGGACTTGTGGCTCTGTTGGCTGGGCCTACGAACGGGAGTGTCGAAATCCATCGACGCGGTCAGTTCTTCCGGGGACGAAAACTCCTCCGTCTGATCCGCCGTGTTGTGAGGCAAGTTGGCGAGTGTCGGCAGGCGCGGTTGAGGCTTGTTCCGGCCAGACTCGCTACCGGTGCCTCGGGAGGGTGCCTCGGGCCGCCGCGGATGCTTGTGCTGGTGAGGTTTTGCCGAGTGAGACGGAGGAGATATGGCCGTGACGCGTTCCCGGTGCAAGTCTGGAGGCAGCGCCGGCAGTTTGTCTGTCTTCTCCGGCCGACCTCTCGAAGAGTGAGATTTGGCCTCGGCCGCGGACTGTGCAGAGAGTGCGGTAGTCGAGGCGGGGACCAGGGTCTTCGCAGTCTCCCTCTCCCGGTGCCTCTCACGCGAGGTTGTCCCGAAGGAGGCTCGGCGGTTGGCCGAAGGCGATGGGTTGGGATCCTGAGGGAAGGGCACCAATACGGGCGTCTCAGCGCGTTCGCCGGTCGAGTTCGAGCTGCTGGTTGCAGCCGGGCTCTTCAACCCCGGCGTCTGCTCCCACTCTTCGTCCAGCTCAGCGTCCGCATCTACTGATGCAGGGGGAGGGCCGTCACGAGCCACGTCCATCTCATCCTCGTCAGGGTCGTCAACAACCACAACGCCAGCACGGTTGGCTGGCATTTTTGCATGTTGAGCGACAGTTGGTGTGGTCAACTCGCGATCGTCGGGCTCGTCAAACTCGTGATCCACGCTCATGGAGTCGCTTGAGATGCTCTCCATGCCGACGTCGCTGAGATCATCTGTATCCTGCATCTCCCAAGCTGCAGGCGCATCGGCGATGGTGAAGATGGGCGCCTTTCCGTTAGCCTTGGCAAGAGCGTCCACACGGACTCGTAGATCGCGCCATTCCTCGAGGTTTCGCACGACAAATCCGCAGAGCATAGACGGGTCCAGACCAGAGATATGCATCTTGCGGACGCGGTCGCAGTGGAATGTCTTCATCTCAGCCTGTGAGAACTGAAGCGTGGGGTCGTATGGTTGTGAGGGGTCGCTCTGCATACGGAGCGGAACAGTGGGTCGTGTATGATGAGGGTCGAGGTAGAATCTGAACTCAAGAATCAGTAACTGACCTCCATAGTTCGTGGTCAACGACTCACAAGTGGTCTCCCTGCGTGCCCACAAAATAGTAACTGCTGCTGGGTCTGCCGCCAGCTATGCCCACAGTCTGCGGGAAGGTGAAGAGGGCCTTGACGCTGTCGTAATAAACCGGATTCACGCCGTCGATGCCAAGTCGCAAGCCAATGAGAATGAGCACAGCGCGGTCACCCCACTCCTCCTTCTGTCGGTTCGCCTTCTCTCTGGCATCCCGGTCACGGGAAGTGGAAGTGGCAGAACCTGATGTCGGTAGGGTGGGAGTGTGGGAAGCAGCGAAGACCGCTGTTTCGTGAATGATCTGGTCGGGTGGCACGACAACACCCAGCCCGGATGATGGGAACGCATTAACAAGTTGCCTGGCGTAAGGTCAGTGCATGTGGAAGGTATTGCAGATAGTCACCCACTTGATGCTGCCAGCTGCAATGCTCGGCCCAAACCAGTGACCGACTTCGCGTCCCATCTCTGCACCAGCTAAAGCAAGTCTGTGCACCGAAAACGGGCACAAAACACTAGGATCATCCAAGAACCAGACCAAGGTCTTGACGTAAGCTTCGTAGCGCTGCCTATCGGTCTCCGCTGGAGGCAGGCCAGGCGTCGGATAGTTGTTGGCGTATATTGGTGTTGGTGGGAGGGGTGGGACATAAAGGGATATGAACGCATTTGCAAGCATCATTTGTCCTGTCCTCAACATACAACCCCAGCCTTGATCTGAGGTGAGTTCGGATCTCCCAGGAACCCATGCGAGCCATCGTCGGTTTGGACTTTCCGGTGCGGAAGGCACAACGGATGGGGGAGGTGAGGCCGGAAGTGGGTAGGGCTGGTCGATCGCTCGGGGAGGTGGAAGCGCAGGATGCGAGGGTGGAATGGGCTTGAAGTGGGACCGATAGGTAAGGTAGATGAGGGACGAGAAGGATGCATGGAAAGTTGGGGGCCAAATCGGTTGCTGAGGTTGTTGCTGTTGCTGCTGCTGAGCACTGGATGCAGCATAAAGACCAGAAGAGGAGGACGATAGCGAGTTGCTGGATGCATGTGTGGCAGCCGCTTGGTCGCGCTGCGGAGATTGCGGGATCGGTATAGGCGCCGTCGGATGAGATTGAACAGGTGACTGAGAGGGAGAGCGATCCATGTTTTGCATGTCATTGGTAGTCCAGCCTGGATGCTGAGTTCCCAGCAGCCAGATTGGCACTTCACTTTTATCGGGATTAGCATCGCTATCGAAGATGTAGCGGAGCGCTTTCTCGATCGCTCCTGGCGCCTTCGCCCCTGAGCCTTTCAGAAAGCCAGAGTGACGGTGGTTACCGGCTGAAGAGCTCGGCGCCGACGTTGGCTGCGACGGTGGCGCAGATGCTGCGGCATAGTTGGCGGGTGATTGACTGGGATATGACGACGCCGACGAGGAGAGGGATTGATTGGCAAGATTGGGCGAAGGAGGCGTGAAATGAGTTCCAAGCCAACCAGTGAAACGCCCCGGTATGTCAGACAGGCGGTGGTGCAGCGCCGTCGAAGTCGATACAAAACTTGCGTTGGAGGGGAGAACGCCGCCCGCTGCTGACGAAGGGAAGCCGGGATCGAAGGAAGTGGGAGCGGTGGGACCCCTGGTCGACTGGAAGGAGTTGCGACCGCGCGGAAGGAGACTATACGCTGACTGAGGGGGAGAGGTCGGCGTTGTCGTAATCATTGGGGGTGAAGAGGATGGACTGCTGCTCGAAGGAGGTGGGGATGGGCCGGCCATGTCCCTGTCTGACGACGTGGACGCCTTGGACTCGCTGTCGGACCCTCGACCAAAGAGTTTTGAGCGCCTCTTCGTCAGCCCCGTACCAAGCTTCTTAGGCTGGCCCCTTCGAGTGGCTGTATGAGGCTGGAAGGATCCGCCATTGTTGTTGGTCGCCGTTCCGGGGGGCGGAGCGGGTGGGGGACTGGTCGTCTCGAGATAGGCAGAAGTAGAACGTGACCTGTCGCGACCTGACTGGTTACGAATGAACCTCGGTAGTTTGGTGTTGGAGGACGAAGACGACGAAGGGGGAGGTGGGGGGGACGAGGAGGACATGTATGGCGTGGGATATATGCGGCCTCGTCGTCTTTGTTGGCGTCGACAGTGAGCTCGCTGTCGTGCACAGTAAGGAGAGTGCAGATGCCGGGGCGCGGTCGATGACGAGAAGCAGCCGCGTTTGCTCCCGCGTGGTTGTGATACCGGACCTTGGTTTCCACGCTGTTCCCTCTTGGTCAACACGTATCTCGATGCTGGGCTTTTAGTTCAACCTCGTTAGCGAGGGGCCTCGACGTGGATTCGTGTCTTCAGGTGGATGGAACTCCGTGAAACCGTAAGTATAGACGCGACAGTGTGAGATTAGCGAGATTGTGCAACGTGACTGAGAATGCCCCTATTTCGTTGCCTGACGCGTCCCGACCTCAAATGCTGATTCTGCTGGCACGGCTTCTGTTTTGCCACTACTGACTGCGTCGTATTGTCTTGCTTCTGGCCATTGCCACATCGACAGCGCGGAGCGCTTCGTTGTCTCGTACCAGATAATGGTGCTATGCGCGAGTGAGGTTAGAAGTGCCGTAGCGACGCCAATAAACAGTACTACAACTTCATACCTACGGGCACTCGCCGGACGTTTCCGGACCGTGGATGGTTTCGATTTAGACCAAAACCACTAGGGTACCCCACTTCGGTTGATATGAGCGTCTTAAACCCACTGAGAACTACCACCCCGCTCAATATATGTTAATCTCCCACCCTCACAATATGGCAAGTCCTTATTCCTAGGGCGGCACAAAATGCAGTTCCCAGGAAGACCGCAATCGATCCCATCCGCGCCCCGTGACCAGAAGACACTTCGGAGAGTCTAACATCGACCGTCCCAGACCCATCCTTGGACCCCGGATGCGCACGAATTCTCAATTTCCACCCAGGAACAGGTAATTGCCGTGCAGCTTCTGGGTACATGGATCTGTCAGTTCTAGACTTCTCCTGTTACCGATCCCCTGGTGCTAGCTGTTCATCGGCGATATTCCAATCGCAGCTAGGAATGTGAGATCGGATGTGATTAAACGCCGTGCGCCGTGGTTTATGAACAGCGAGCATCGGGGACATGGATGCCCTCCAAATGCCCAGGAAGACAATCTGAATCAACACTTCACGAATGGCAACCCACGCTCACTTTCCCTTCCATCCGGCATTCATCGTTGTGCCTAACGTATGGCCCCACCTCGACACGACGATCGATGCATTGTTCTGCGTGGTGCAGTACAACACCCACTTCGACCTCGCGGTCAGAGGCGGCTATCGGTGCAACAGCTGGATCTTGGTTGTGGCCTGTGCAGGCGGCGCACAGTTGCGCATCGAGGTCGGACATATGTCGGAATTGATCGATCCGGCCGGAGCCTCCATAATCGTCAGCGTTATCGACTCTTCCCTTCCTGCGTGGACGCACACAACGGATGGCGGTACGATCGGGTGCCAGATCGGCCTAGGATGCGAAATGTCCGTCTTCAAGCTGCTCGACCAGATCCGTCGCCGAGGTCTTCACCACTACCGCTTCGGCGAGCAGCCTGACGGAAACCTGCGAGGACACCGTTTCTGGATCTACTCTTTCGTCACATTCCTCGAGATTTGCGGGTTCTTCCAGCCAGGGTCGGGAAACGACGTCAAGAGTCTCGTCCAGTGGATGTGGTGGGCGGACGGCATCGTCTGTCCTTGGCCGAAACCGCTCGTCCCGGGCCGTTTCCTGCCCCATGATGACGGTGAGCGCCGTAGTTTTGCGTTCTCATTCGGCAAGCTGATCTTCACCAGGTCCGTTCGCACGCGCTGGTCCGCAGTAGGCGCACCTGTGACGATGATCAGGGTGTCATACGGAGTAGCTGCCGGAATAGTCTGAGCCGGCAGCGCTTCTGGTTTCTCTCCTCGGACCACGTCTTTACTTTCCATGTTGCCTGTCCAGACTGCGCAGTGCCAAGTTCGTGTTGTGATAAAGAAATGTAGTGTTCCCGACTGAAAGAATTGTACATTTGTCGTGTGAAGAGCTGATATTGATCGTCGTCGTCGTCGTCGTCGACGTGCAACGCGTGACCAGACGCGTCGGGTTGCACCCGCCCGCAGGGGACGCGTTCCTAGGACGCTGTGACTGTGCCAATCCACTCTCGCCCACGATATCGACCTTCGTCTGCTATGCCTGTTCCTGCTAATAGAAGATACCCGCCGATCTCAGGCTACGAGCTGGGCAGCGTTATTGCGGGAGGCGGATTCTCATGGTACGCTTTGTCGAGTCATTCTAAGGCGACTCGACCTGACGCTCATTGACATTCCAGTGTCTTCCGAGCGACAAATGCCGAGCTCCGGGCTTCAGCAGCCTGCAAAGTTGTGCTTATTACCCCTCAGACGACACCTCAACAACGAAAAGAGCTTGAGAAGGAGATAAAAGTACATTCCATTCTCAAGAATGAGAATGTTCTTGAGTTCCTGGCTGCCAGTGTCGTTGAAGAGAATGGGAAGACGAAATGGATACCTGCATATTACATGCTGATGGAGCTGGCCGCTGGGGGAGATCTGTTTGACAAGATTGGTACGCATAGCCGATGGAACCGGCCACAGTGCTTTGCGCTTACTCGAATATCTCTAGCGCCAGAAGTCGGCATCGACCACGATATGGCGCAACACTACTTCAACGAGCTCGTCTCGGGTCTATCATTCGTTCACTCTCAAGGCATATGTCATCGAGATCTCAAGCCAGAGAACTTGCTGTTGTCTGGCGCTGGTGTCCTCAAGATAGCCGACTTTGGCTTGTGCGCTGTGTGGAGACATAAGGGCCAGGAGAGGAAGTTGGCTGAGCGATGTGGGAGCTTGCCGTATGTTGCACCGGAGGTGCGTGGGCTACTCTTCATATTATCTTTCAGACATTGCGCTGACGTCGGGTGCAGCTCAGCCTACCAGATGCATATCGTGCCGAACCAGTGGATGTATGGGGTGCTGGTGTCGTGCTATTCACTCTGCTGTTCGGCAGTACGCCGTGGGACGAGCCGACAACGCACAGCCCTGAGTTTGCAGCTTTCCTCTCAGGCAAGATTCTCAGTCAAGATCCGTGGAATCGGATCAGTGGAGATGTTCGGGGTACGTCCCGTGCTCATGAGACTGCCCTACTCGATTAAGCCCGGACCGTAGATTTACTTCTCGGCTTACTGACTGTGGATCCCTCCCGGCGCCTAACACTCCAACAAGTCCGTGCACATCCGTGGTGCAATCGTGCTAGTCAAGTCCCACAGCTGGGACCAACGGCTCTCGCCCAGCGTTTGACACGTGGACTGCAGATGAATGGTGATATGGACCTTGCGGAGCCGTCAATGCAAGCCGAGGACGTGGATATGGACGAAGATGACGGAGGATTTTCTATGGGCGGTGCCAAGAGCCAGTTCACGCAGAGCTTGATGCTTTTCGTATGATGTTTGCTCACATTTGCGATGTTAAATCTAACTATCGTGACAGTCGCAAACGCAATCTGGCATGAAGTACACGCCAAACCTAACTCGCTTCTATGCGTCGATTTCCCCGGCTCAGCTTCTAACGTTGATCGCCCAGTATCTCATGGTACTCGGTCATCATGTCTCGGAAGACGTGCACGAAGACAAGCGCACGTCAGGAGTCAGCATTATGCTCAAGGGCAAGGACGTCAGAGGGCTTGTCATTGCTGGATGGGTTGAAGCAGAGGAGTTCAGCAGGGACGGACTGAGAGGAAGTAGATGCGTATTCAGGCGAGATAAGGGCAATCCACTGAGCTGGAGGACCCTGTGGAAGAGCGTTGTCAATTGTCCGACAGTCGAGCCGCATGTACTGAAGAGGAGATGATGCAAGATGGGAATCCTTTCTGGGAGACTCGCGTCTTGACTTTCGTTCACGTCTGTTTAATATTGCATACATACCCATACCATGGTGCTAATTCCTCGCACAACCGGTTGAGCTTCCTTGCATTAACTATCATTCATTGTTTAGCTTCTGAACGTGAATCACACTTATCAGACACCGTGGGATCCGGCTGATTGACTTTCTTCCGTTGCGTTGCACATGGTTGAAATCGTGTGTGTTGTTTTTATTACGCTCCCTTTGTCCGTGGTTAACCAGCACCACGACCAAGGGCAGGTGTATACTAAACGAACTACAAATCACATACTAACAGGATAACAACGGCTGATCTAGCGTATATTACCCCAAACGACCAGCGTTGGGGATAAGGATAATATAATGTCCGGGGCCAGCTCAGCTGGCTAACAAGCAAGTCGACTTGTAAGTTCGTGTATGTTTCCGGTCCAGGTTAGATCAAGGGTCAGAACGAGAGCGCTGCTGGTGCTCAGTGAAACCCATGCTGACGGCGGCGCATGCCCGCCATGGCCCACGGATATGTCTGTTCGTGGTCGCAATATTGCCGGCGGCCCGTCTCGCAGCCGTAACACTGGAGATATTGGTGAGATCGATCATTAAGCCAGGAGATTGCGTACGGTGTAGAACGTTCCCGGGACCACAGGCGCATCTCGAATGCACATGGCGTTCCTCCACCAATGCCGGTGAATGACATCGTCGACCGAGCTCAGACTTCCTGGAGGCAAGATCCTGCCAGCCTCCAGGTGAAAGACAGCCGCTCGGATCCAATGTCGTTCGCCGCGCCCGTCGGCAGTGAAGCTGAATTGGTGGAGCGCGTTCGTGATCAGCGTGTGGAAAATATCCATTACGGTCGTTCCAGTATCTTGTGATGCCAGCACCATCCAGAAAATGTCGCGCGGGTTCAAGGGACGTCGGGATAGATTCGCCGGAGCTCGATCCACCGTAACAAGGGCCAGCCCAGTGTCGGAAGGGCTCACTTCGAGCCGGAGGTGCAGCGAGTTGCTGAGCACAAGAACTAGAAACCAATGATTGGGATTCGAAGGGTCCGGTACGTTTGGAGAGGTCGGGGACAGCGGCACGTATGCAGAACATAGGATGATTGCGGAACAGCCGGTGGTGAGGTTATTGATGACCAGGTCGGGAGGCACGAAACGCATCATGTGCCAGAGTGCGCGGACATTCTGCATATCGACGTGACCCATTTTGGAGGAGGGGAATGGGGAGGTGGAAGCTTTACCTTTTAGCTATCGAAGTCGTACATGCCTTATATCTAGTGCATTCGGTAGCCTCGAGGTATATTGCAGGTCTTGTGCGACGCGTCTCCTGCGCACACGACTGGAGTGTCGAGCACAGTCATACCTCGGATTTGTGTAAGCACCTTTACGGTCACCGTACAGCCCAAGGCAGTATCTTCCGCTATATTCCACGTGCGCTCAAGATCGAGGGTAGCCACAAGGTTTCCTGACGGTTGTAAAGCGTGCCAGCCATGAGTTGGAAGGCGACCTTATAGACATTTGACGAGTAATGAGCCTAGATCTTGGCAGAACACTGTTGTAGCTCCGGGATTTGGGAATTCGTTGCTCGGGATTCTGATATAGCCATGGAAGTCCCGCCATCATAAGCAAGGCGCGAGAGGTGAGGCAACATGCCTGGTATGATGCAAATCTGCAGCAGAAGCGTGCAAAAGAGCAGGCCACAGGCTGGCCGGTCGTCCCGTTTATTTTGGTTGCTTCCGTCGACGCGTGTTCCAGCACTTCCAACCGCACCCTTACCGTCCACGACCCGCCGTCCTGCGGCCTGCAATACTTCACCGCTTTCCACACCCGCATCCTTGGTATACTGCGGAGCGTGCTCTTGACTCATGTCTCGTCAATACTGATTCACGCATGGAGGTGTCGGCGTGGTAAAATCGTGTTGAGCAGCCAGGGCCCTTTGTGTGCCCTCGACGGTGCATGATCCTTGCAAGGGAGGGACGAAATTCTCGCATTTCTGATGTCAGGGCGCCCATTGACGAACCTGGATGCCCACGGATCACGGACGGTAAGCTGGCCACGTGCCATATGCGTTCCCCTCCGGCGATCGCACGATGACCGGGGCGAGGTCTAGCCTTCATGGATCGTGCTCGAGCGCGAGTAGCCGGCGCGCAGGTGCCTTTTTGACAGCCTGAGGTTTCAGGTCCCCGCGCGCCCTTCTTGCCACCTGCGCTTAGATTCTTGGTCGGCGGGGAAGCGCTGGCTTCGTACGATTAGTCTGTTCTTCTTACGATTAGTCTGTCCTTCCTCCAAGATATCTCACTTGGTGGCTCCGTCGGCCAAAAACGCATTTCCATCGTTGCTGGAACGCCAACTACGCGTGGACGAAAGCATCAATTTCTTTCGAAGGGTAACTCAATATCAATGTACAAGCTTGCTCCTCAATGGAAGCCCCAGAGGGTGCCTTAAAGATGCGAGTAGTCTGACGTGAACTCGTCTGCTTAAAGCAAGAGCACTCCAAAAGGGCAACTTCTCCTGCCGTATTGACCGTCTCGGTACCGTGCCTTTTTCGGCAAATCCCGAATCCCGCCTTGGCAAAGGCTCAGGTACGTTATCTGGGGCAGATGGGCGTCCCCAAGAGGCATAAGACAAACAGCTCCATGCCGCCATGGCTACGGTTGCCTCCCCTGGCCCGACCCCACGTTGTGCCTCTGAGTTTGATGAGGTGAATGTGACCTTACGCAAACGAGGATTTCGATCCCCAAGTCTGTGGGTTCATTCAGGCCGCTTCTCGGCCCCACGTTTTAACAAACACAAGGCACAGCAATGCCTCACCGCTGGGCACGGGAGAGCTTAGTCACACCCTCCTCGTGCGAAGAAGAACCGACTTGTATCTGCCGGCATGTATCCATACTGCCAACTAACCAGACCAGTCTGCAACTCCACCTATGAATTGCCTTGCGCTGGCGTTCTGCCGTAACGGCCCCTCCCCCGCCCACCCCCCCTCTACTGCCGTCGAGGCCAAACGTTCTACGCCCACTCTCACCGTTTAGCATACCAGAAACATTGTTATGGTTTGTCATGTTGGCTCTTTACATTCACTTGACTTCTCCCTCATCCATGACGACTATGCATCACCAAGACTCAATCGTCGGCGCGTCCTGCTCTGCTACGTGGTGGCTTGGAAAATGGAAGTTGATGAGGGGGAGGGTATAGGAGGCTGGAAGGGGTAATGGCTACTCGGGATCTGACTCGACCTCTTCAAGGTGCATCAATGAGAGTTTCAAAAGGAACGTATATACACTCACCGATAGAATAGAAGTTTCCACAGACAACGTCACACCAAGCCTTGGCAGTGGGAGACCAATGCACGTCCATCATGGTCAAGTCCACGGTTTCCCAAGCGCTGCGCGCCACATAGCCTCCATCTTCAAGGTCACCAACCACAGTACGGATCCAGTGGCGCGTTCCACGTCCACTAGCAGCAAAGCGGTACCTGGCTCTGCCCCTCTCGATGACGTAGTTGACGACGCCCTGCAGAGAGCAGGACTTCTGCACGGGAATAGAGATGGCGCAGCCCACGCTAGGATCGGTGTGGAGAGAGGGCGTATCGGCGTTGATAACAATCACGCACTTGCGAGCGCGATTGTTACGGGGGAAGCAGTCGATCGTGATGGATTGGTCTCCGCCGCATGCAGACAGGTGCCACCGATTAGGGAGGATTTTGTCGTTCGTGTTGAACCCGTTGTAGGTGCAGTAGACGAGGATGCGGTCGCACTTGAGAGGCAGAATGGTGTTGACACCGTCTCCGTACTGAATCTGAGGAGGCATAGTGGGATGATAGATCGATCGATATATGGTACCGAGGGGAAAGCGGAGAAATGTTATCTGATGATGAGGATGCGTCGAGTTGGCTGAAGGTTGTCTTTATAGGCGCCAGACGAGCTTAACCTTGTATCTGCCTCGGCCGAGCGGAGTCGAGTCGTTGCCCTTATAAGGACAGCGCAAAGGAGCTGATTGGACGACAGGACGGAGACGCGTGCGGGTAAAGCCGCTCTGGCATCCCCGACGGGCCACTGGGAAGTTTTCTTTCCAAGATTCCCAGGTCTGAACACGGTTGCAGATAGGTGCGCTCAACGAAGGGTCTCGCCAGCGCTCTCCGTGAGATGAGATAGAAGACGCAGAAGAGTCGCCGGCAGTCGCGGAGTGTGCCAGTGCGGGTACCCAGAGGTCTGTAGAGCGAAGGGGCTGGAACACTTGCGATGGGCGCGATAGATAACCAAAGAATCTGCGCTGGCAGACTACCCAAAAGGGTCTGTGGATGCAGCATGTACCGCCGTACAGCCGCGCCAGGGCAAGGCTTCTTCGGTAATTCATTCAGCTGTCTAGCCAGAAGCCAGTTGACGGCGTGTTCATGTGGCAGCGTGAGCAAAGTTCCTTTCATCGAATTTTTATCCATTCTCCACATAGCGTGCGGCTCGTGAGAGGCAGAGAACCTGATGAGGGAGAGAGCGGAAACCCTTGGCCGCTATACCGGCGCCGAGCTCCCTTTGGCAAGTTCGGGAGCTCCGGCAGCACGCGCGTGTTCCTTGCCGTTCGAAATGAGGGACGGGGCAGCGGGGCCAATAAATAGAGTTCTGCATAGCCACCTCCCGATTGACTCGTGGTAGGGGTTCATTGTCCGTCGGCATCCTTTCGACGGTTCTCGACGGCCGGCAACTCAAGAGCATGGTCTCGCGTTCTGTGGGCATGGACGCTCTAGACACTTTCTTACTGCACTTTCTTTCTGTGCTGACTGGCTTGAAACGCCTTGCTTCTGATCCAGCTTCCCTGATTTCACGAAGGGCATGTCGCGAACCCTATGTCGCCAGAACGGCGTACTAGCGCTCGAGGTGTTTCCCTCATTGGTGCCGCCGGCCCTTTCGCAGATCCAGCCGTTGCATTTTATAGCTGATCGCGGCTGTGGCGCTTTGTGCCTCGCACTCGGAGCAAGTGTGGCTTCTGGTCTTTGCGGATCACATGGCTCTACTCCCTGTTCGCCAAAGGAGCTTGCGCCGGACGCAGACTTGCTTGCAGTGTGTCAATGATATCTCTGGGTGTCGGATGTATGTTAGTCTGCTCTGCTTGGGCTTCTGTCTCTTCGCGAGCCTGCTGGCTTCTGTTATGTCTACTTGTCTGCCCGTCCACCTTCTCCATCTGGAGGCTGGCTGCTGATTTCAGCGCCTGGTCTCTGTATGGATATAGTATCGACGCAGGCATCTTTGATCCTTTTCACACGAGGCTGGGTCCTACGTAAGCTTTCCAACAATGTCTTTCTCTACGAACAGGAAGGAAGCTCAATGGTCTGCATTCTTCTTAGGACCGCCTGGCTGCGTCATGGACTGTCTGCATGTTTCCGGAGTGGAATGCATTCTGTAAGCGCTGTTATAGCTCTAGTGCCTCTTTTATAACCAAACACATAATCTAACTTTGTTCTACTCAGTTTCTGCTACATGCGCTACACTATGTATTGACGTGAACACCGGTTCCACCAGGACCCACTTCTGGAGATGGATACCCTCTGTATTGTATGAGCAAATCGACCATAACTTGATTCTCATCGGATCCCCAATAGTCTAATCCGGTGCTACATGGTACACGTGATAAAATAGTATTATCATGCAACGTGTTGTCGGAGGGTGACCTCCACAACAGTGCTCAGATAGATTTGCAAGGCAATCCACGAACATTGTTAAATCAATGTCATCATTATCGTGATCTTTCTCTGAAAGGGAACTCTGCGGCTGGTTGCTTTGTACGTTCATTATGAATCTAACAGCTCCAATGACAAAGACTGCGGAAGACCAGGCATTTGACAGAAGATGACTTTACGGCACCACAACCCTGCTGGTCTGAGAGAACCAGTCACTTGCACCAGCCTTCCTGGATCGTGCAGGCAGTCTGGCATGTGAAGGTGCCGATTACAATTGTGAGGACGTAATGGAAGGGATGGAAAGGAAAACAGCAGGCATGATCGATGTTAGACCCATATGGCTCTGGCATCGGATGGTAGGACCGGAGCTTGCAAGTCTCGCAGCAACGGAGCTGATGTGACAGACAAGGAGTGGGCGGGCGTATCCAACTGACATCTTGGCCACCTTAACGTAAAGTGCCGAACAGGGTGGTGAGGGCCTGATTGGTCGGATAAGCCAGACGTGGCACCTTGCAGGTTATCGGGGGTAGGCAGAGAATCATGTGTCGATGGTGCAACCCTCCATGAGAGGAGAAGCCGGCTGGGCGGGTGCATGCAGTCGGGCAAGTGGAAGCCCGGGCGGCGGAGATGGGGTGCACTGGTGCGCTCTATCGGGGCGAATGAGCCTGATTCGGGGTGTAAGGACATCATGTGGGTGATCATCGGACCGTGGTGATTCTAGCGGATAGACGGCTGGGAATTTGTGGAGCTTCAAGAATTGAACGGGCGTGCGTGCCCACCCTAGAACCAGGCAATTTTTGGCAGACGGCCGAAACGCACGGCGTTCCCGGGTAGCCCATACCGGCGCGCCGCTCCGTTAATCGCTCGTAACACGTTGGCCGCACAGGCACGGTGTTTCAGAGGAGTCTATCACTCAGGGTTGATTCATACGGACGGCATGCGTGCATACGCACTGATATTCCACCTTGAGCTGGTCGGGACGTGACATTAAAGTCTGCCCTATTACACGTCTTCCGTCTAGAGTACATTCAGGGGTCCTAGCCCTGCGTTGATGTAGTGATAATCGTGCGGTTGCCAAAGATGTAATTTCGCGCCGCTCTCCCTAGACCCAGACCCAGACCTGCTCCGGGTGGCAATGACCAGCTTCACTTCAGCTTCTTCTCGATGAACAGCACATGCCGCTTGGCTAATGTACGTAAGTCATGATCTCGGAGTGACACGAGCGCTGTCCTACGCACCTTTTGGATCGTACTTGATCTGGGAAAGCTTCCCTGAAGTTCGAGGTCGTGATCGCACGAAGAAGTATCCTGTCTCCGCTGTGGACGCAAGCTTCACGAGAATAGATCTAACATTGGGCAAGAGTGTCAGTCAAGATCTCCGCTGATGTCCAGCGGGTGGATGTTGCGTACCGAGTCTTTGCTTTGGCCATTGCCGCACGGATGCAAGGTACCGCACAGGGACGAGATGGTCGTCAGATGAAGAAGGGACTGTCGGTCCCTATCGGACTTAATTCCTGAGGTAATACCTGAAATGGCCCGCGTGCGGAGGCGAAATGCCTAGAATGGCCCGGCGGGTGCAAATTCCCAAAATGGCCCGCCCCGGACGTCGATGTTGAAGTCATTACAATGAGAAAACATTCAATTTTGGGTACATTAAAGTGAACAAAATAGCCCTACTCTAATGTGTGCCCATAAATAACAGTAAATATAATGTTTTAACACCACCAAGTTGAAAAAGACTTGGAATGAAGAATTTCAGTATTGTATGGGACAATGCATGTGTGTTTTTGGGCTTGGTTTGAGGAAGACTTGTTCTATTCTTATGCCAAGCTGCGTGCCAGTATATATGCACCATTTAAACCACTTTAAAGTACCCAAAATTGAATATTTGCTCATTGTAATGACTTCAACATCGACGTCCGGGGTGGGCCATTTTGGGAATTTGCACCCGCCGGGCCATTCTAGGCATTTCGCCTCCGCACGCGGGCCATTTCAGGTATTACCTCCTTAATTCCTCCCGTATCTCCGTCGGCGTGTCCACAATTTGCGCAGACGACGAGCTCGACTACAAGGGCAACGACAAGGCTACACCTTTCCTCATCAGTGCTACTACTGTACCTACTGCTGCAGCGCCACAGGTCCACTTTACCATTGACAATCTGACGACGACCGCGCAGTGACGTTGTGGTAGAGCGGCTCCTTCGAGCCTCGCATGCCCATCCATGTCCCGCCTTTCCCATTCCCTCCCAATCCGCCATCATGGTACGCCGGTCATATGGCCGTGTTCATCAACGACTTGCCCAAGATCCTGTCAACTACGTCCATCGTGCTGGAGGCCCGTGACGCGCGCCTACCCTTGACCTCCGTCAACCCCGCGTTCGAGACGGCTCTGCAGCGCTATTGGGCAAATGCGCACCTTGAGGGCAAGGAAAGGATTGTCGTTTACACCAAGCGCGATCTGGCAGAGAGGCGTTATGAGGAAGTGAGCTGCAACTAGTATTGCTGCATTTGGGCAAAGCTGACTTCAATGCAGCCCTTGAAAAGGGCATTCGAAAAGTACACTGGACAGAAGTTGATGTTCGTCGATACGAGCAAACCTGGTGATATTAGGAGGATCCTCGCTGCCGTAACGGGTGCGCTCCGTGTGTTCCTGATCAAGTGCGTCTCCTGAACTGCGTGCAGAGGTTGCAAAAGAACATGAGGACGTGCATCGCCGAGGGGAGCTGCTCGTCGTGGGCATGCCGAATGTGGGCAAGTCTACGCTCTTGAATGCGTTACGCAACAGTGGTGTTCATAAGGGTATGTCTTTATGCAGCTGGAATTTGCGATGAGCGACTGACTGGTATCCAGGCAAAGCGTTCCGCACCAGCACCACGGCCGGCTTGACGCGCAAGTTTACCAGCCATGTCAAGATTCTCGAAAAGCCCGAGATCTACGTGAGCGACACGCCTGGTGTGATGGTGCCCTATCTCGGGCGAGGGACAGCCGGATCGGAGAAGGGGATGAAGCTGGCCGTGACTTGTGCGTGGATACGCTTCGGCGCTGTGTTCATGCGCTCATCATTCTCCAGCGGGTATCAAGGAGAACCTGTATGACGCCGAGCTCCTGGCCGCATACCTGATTCACATCCTACCGCTGAAGACCAAGATGCCGTTCGACCTGCCTCACCCGTATGCCGATTTCTTTTCCGCGACTGAGACGTCATTCTCCTCTCCGATCTCCGTCGAACGGCCGCACTTCCTCGCCACCCTCGCCGAGCGGCTCGGCCGGCTGAAGAAAGGCGGCATCCCCGATACGGCCTCGACGGCCGTGTGGCTCATCGACTGGTTCCGCAAAGGCGGCGCGGGGCGGTGGACGAGCGACTTTGAGGATGTAGGAGGGGTGAAGGGCGTTGACGAGGGTGTGAAGATGTGGGTTGAGGCCGGGATGGGCGTCATTGGCGATGAGGGGGGCAGCCAGAACCAGGAGAAGAAGAAGCGGATGGCGGAGCGCCTCCAGAAGCGGGTCGAGAGGTGGAAGAGGCTGCATGGCGATAGGGCCGGGACGACATCATGAGCGAGACACGCGTCTCTGACACGGCACGACCACGCTGTTGAGAATGCCTTCAAGCTGCCACCCGACATCGTCTGCAATCAGTGCAAAAGCCTCGGCAGCTCTACTCGCTCAGACGCACAAAGATTCAGGACGTGGACGCGCAGCCGGTCATTGCTGCCCATCTTTCAGCGAGGTCGACCTCCATTCTGCCCGTGCCGGCTCTGCAGCCTTCCGGCGATCTATCTATGCGACTGGCAAAGGAGCTAGCTCCTGGGAACTGTTCACCATGGCATCTGTCCCAACCACCTCATGGCGCAATTGCAGTCCGTCTCCCATCGCACCACCGCACAAGTAGTATCTTACCACGTAGACATACACCAATGAACGAGGATACACATGAATGTCATTAAACCCCCTGAAGGAGGGAACATCACAAGCGCACAAAAAAGACTGAGTAAGAAGGGCGTGTCGTGGGGCGTGTTGAGGATAATGGTGGTGATGATGATGATGGTGTGATGGTGTGATGATGATGATGGTGATAGTGGGGTGGGTAACGGGTCGTGAACAGCAGCTCTGACGGATGGCGCCGTCGACAATCTTGAAAGTCGAGTCGATAGTCGTCCAGCCAGCGCCGCCAGTGCTAGTAATACAATAACCTCTTCCAACCTCAACCTCCCTCCGCCAGGAAGCCCGTGGGCCTAGAGCGCCCTCTCCTCCTCGTCCACATCCGCACTTGCAAGCGTGCTCGTCCTGCTCAGCCCCGTGCCAGTGCCAGCCTCGGACACACTCCCCGCCACGTCCAGATCCGCGTCCAAGTCCGCGTCGCCGTCGGGGGAATCGGAGTACACGCTCCCCCTGCTTGCTCGTTCGGCGCTGCGGCTGCGCTCCTCCCCCGCAGGGCTCCTTCCAGCTCCTCCCCTCTCTCCCCCTCCCCCTGCCGACCCTGACGCACTCTCTCTTCCCGCCGTCCCTGAAGCTCCCCCCTCGCCCCCCTCCTCCCCATCCCCCTCAGTATCCTCATGGCTCAGCACATCCAACGCCAACGGACTGGGCTGCGTGGGCGTATGCGAATGACTAGTCCTCCTCAAACTACTCACGCTGTCCCTCCTCTGCGGGCCCAGTTTCCGGTCCCGCTTCTGGACTGCTGGCATGGGCGGCGGCGGGGGGGGAGGGGGGTAGGGCGGGTGCTGGTGCGCGTGTGGGGTGAGGGGTGAGTGAGGGGGGTGGAAGCCCAGGCTGAGGCTTCCTGCCGAGGGGGGCGAAGCAGGGTCCTGGTGGCTCGAAGAGCTGCTCGAGATGGATGTTGCTGTGGGTCGACGATGATGGTTATGCGCCTGTGCTGGTGCTGGCTGGCCGGTGCCGGTGCCGTTGGGAGAGGTACCGCCGTGGTTCCCCGGCAGTGGGATCGGGAGCGCCAGAGGGAGGGGGAGGGGGAAGGAGAGGCTCGGCTCGGGCGTCTTCCGGTCCGTTGCGAGCTGCAGCACGCCCATCCCCCCTCCTCCCGAGAGGACGCCGGGTGCGCTCGCCTGGCTCGCCGTCCGTCCCACCGGGCTCCTAACAACCGGCTGCGGGGGCGCGCTCCACGCTCCGCTGCTCAGGAAGCTGGCCGCATCGAACGAGCTGGCGACGCTCGTAGGTCGAGTAGGCATATCGCTCCCCGAGTCCTCCCACCCCCTGCTCCCCAGCCCGAGGTGGGAGACGCTCGCCCCGTCCGCGCCTGCCCCGCTCAGGTGGGCCAGGTCCATCAGCAGCTCCCGGTTCTCGGCTTTGATAGTCTCGATGAACTTTTCGCTGATGAGCAGCTCGAGGTGCAACGCGTCGGCTTCCCGTTGCGTGTTGCTGAGAGAAGTGCGGAGATCGTCGGCCTCGTGCTGCGCTAAAGCCAGTGAGGCTTGCGAGGTAGCGAGCTCGTCTTCCAGCGCTCGGACGCGCGCGAGCGCAGAGGCAGAGGGCAGGTCCTCGGAGGAGGAGGAAAGGTCACACTGCACGCCCTGGTCTGCCGACTCCCTTCTGCTCCCAGCGGTCGCAGGCCGGCTGCCGGCAACAGAGCGGATATCGCTCCCCCGCTTCCGGATGCTCGGGCTGGGACGGTAGGTCTCCCCGTCGCTCGCTGCCCCGCTGCCGCTGCCGGTGGGACACAGGTCTTCGTCGATCTGCGAGGGCGGGTGGTATGCCGCGTAGGGGGAGAAGGGGGAGTGGACGGTGATGCGCGGGAGGACGCTGGTGGGCGTCGGCGTGGAGGGCTCAGAGGGGTGCTGGCGTGCTGTAGCCTGCGGGGGAGCGTCAGGCTCGCAGCATATAGCCACAACTGGAGCAGAACGCACCTCGTAGGCAGCTTCGACGGCCGCTCGCTCTCGTCGAACGTCAATCACCTCCCCCTCCCTCTCCCTCGCCCGCGCGTGGCCCTCAGCATCAGAGGACTCTGCGAACCTTTCCGAGCGCGGGGAGCGGAGGAAGGCGTGTTTTACGCGGGTGAAGAGGCGGGAGGATTTGGGAGCGGGTGCACCGGAGGGGGCGGCGGTGGGGGAGGGGAGGGGGCCGTAGGCGGAGGAGTGCGGCATTGCGTCTGGCGGTGGGTTGAGTGGTGCTGGGATAGGATGGGATTGCGGTCGCGGGCACTGGCGCTGACGCTGGGTGCAGGCTGAACGGCTCAGCGGGTTGGGAGGGTGAGGTGAAGGAGAAGAGGGAAGGTGTAGAGGGTCGTTAGGAGCGTAAGCGGGTCGGGGGTGTCGTCTGCAGTCGTGCGCGTGCGGGTGAGGCGGAGTGCGCAGTCAGCAGCTGGCGGGCGAGCAGATCAGAGCAGAGTAGAGCAGCGAGGCGTGCCAGTCGGTCGTCAGAGGGCAGAGGATAGAGCACAGGTTGTGCGTTGGAGGATGCTGGGCTGCCTGGCGGGGAACAGTAGGCGGCGTGCAGGCGTCGCGAGAGGACGGTGCTGCGGCGGCGGGTGGTGTGTCGATGTGGGCAGCGAGGCGGGTGGCGGCAGACGTGATGTCGTGAGGCGACGGCGGGGCAGCGACTATAGAGCGCAGGTCATCATGCCTTGCAGTGCGGTGCGGTGTCTGACTGGTCTTGGGGGGCGGGCTTGCTCAGCTGCTCCGGACACTGCAGGAGTGCAGTGGGAATGGTTGCCGAGGAAGGAAGACGTGTAGGTGCAGCACAAGGGCGACCAATCGATGAACTGATGCACGCGATCAATTGTGTGACAAACGTGATTGTGCAAAAGTCTTCCAGCGGTGCGTTTCGGTAGGGGGAAGAGGGCGACGGGGACGTAAAAAAGAAGTCTGGGCGGTGGAATGTGCGTTGACGCGACCACGCGCGGCGGGGAAGGTGGGCGCCGGGATTGCGGGTTGCGTGTGGGGGTGCGAGGGGCTAGAACCGCCGAAGACGCAGGGCGACCAAGGTTGCGTGCTGTAAGGGTAGGAATGGAAACGCGGCCTTGCTCCTGCCGTATGCAGACTGCCAACTCTGCTTTGAAAAGGGCTGCGTTTTCGCGCGCCAGAGGGAAGATGGCATCTGATTCCGCTAAGGGAGGGACATTACGAATGCCGAAGCGGCCGGGAGGAGCTTGAGGGCGTGACTAGTTCTCGCTCATGGGCCAGCGGCGCACGGCGCAGCGGTGACGAACGGCATGTGCGGACGCCATACCCGCCTGTCTTGGCACGCAAAGCCAGCCGACATCGGTCACTCCGCATAGTGGGCACAGCGATAATCATTGCGATAGTCGCATCAATAGTCACAGCGATATGACAACCTCCTGCAACTCCGAGTCTCAGGGTCCCCATCCCATACGCATATACCTAACAACATCGGCCCGTCCGCCTTCCTTCCCATTCTGTATTAGTACAGTACGCTCTGGGGAACGAGCCTGGCACGCCGTGGAGAAGGTTTGGAGATGCTGAAACTCGGAGATATTTCCTCCGGTGACCCCTCTGCGGAGGAACCCTTCCTACAATGGCCCTCTAGGGGTCTTTTTCCTCCGATGACCCCTCGCGTGCGCCGGAGCCGAACGAACTCGTGCTCGGAGTAGTGAATCACGTTCTGGTATGACAATAATGAAGCGTTTTATATGGAAATTTTGGTCTCATAGGATTTATGAATAGATTTATAGCGAGTCCTGGGTTTTGCACAAAGCACGGAGGTGCGGGAACAAGTATGGGAACACAAATGGTACCATAGTGAAGCGCATGCACACAACCTGCCTGAATTTTCGGTCAATCCCATCATAAATCTATTTCAATGTAGGCAGTAGGTTAATCAGCTAATATGCAAAGCCTTGTTACCAAAACTAGTAGAGAAATCACTTCATTATCGCCGTAACAGAATGCAATTCACTACTGCGAGCAAGACGAGTTCGTTCGGCTCCGGCGCACGCGAGGGGTCATCGGAGGAAAAAGACCCCTAGAGGGCCATTGTAGGAAGGGTTCCTCCGCAGAGGGGTCACCGGAGGAAATATCTCCTGAAACTCGCACTGGGCTCTTTATGCGGCCGGTTGGGATTGGGAGCCGTTTCGGCTGACCGAGCACATCACGAGACGACGAAGCTTGCTCGTTGCAGAGAAAGCTTGTCAGACGCAGCTGTGCGCCAGAGGACGGAGTCACCAGCGAGCTAGAAGTGAGACGCATGCGCTTCGCGTGCTTCCGCCGAGAAGAACAAAAGCCAAATCTCCAGACGGAGGCAGAATTAGGCGCGAGCGAGACGCGGTCATAATAGGCCTGCACGCCGCTGCTTCAGAGCTTCCTAGCTTCCTCCGCTACGACCGTTCTCGCGCTCGCCCTCAGTGCGTAGCAAGTCATTCGCTCACCGTCTCCCCTGTCGAAGAATCCCGACGATTCGTACTGTACGGAGAAGATGGTTACGCACGCGCGACGCGCGACTGGGCTACCTCCGAAACCCACTTGGTCCTCCGTCAATATCAAACAGGCGCTCGCGGTGCCCTCCAGACCGCCGACGAGCCAGGTCGGCCTCGGACAGCAGCTCATCCACCTGCCCTGTTCCCTCTGTCCCGGTGGCACCTGTGTCCATAAGCACTTCGCTACCTTCATCTGGCACCCCGTCCTCGCGGAGCCGCACCGCGCGCCTACGGCTCGGCAGAAGGCACTTAGGGCTATGCAGCGGCATGAGCGCCTGACGGCCGAACAGGGGACTGATTTGGATGACGAAGAGCTGGATGAATACGAGGAGAATATGATGCATTTTCTCGACCGCGATGCACATGATCGGGCTAGCGATAGACGAGGCGAAGACGATATTGATGACGATGAGGTGGATCTCCGTGCTGATGACTCCGCGGTCGTGGGACCTTCGACGAACGAAGGGGACCAGCCATCCATCTCTGCCGCCCCGGATCATACCACCGACTCTGACGACGCTCAGCCGCCTAGGAAGAAGAGGAAGATCCCGAGGGAGTTCTTCAATCACAGGAAGGTGATATTCCCCCCCGCACCGGCCTACAAGGGCAAGAGCATCATCGACATGCCGAACGAAGTTCTCACTTTGGTACGCATGCGTCTCGTCCTCCTGGCCTGATGCTGACGAGCAAGCAGATATTCCGCGAAATGTCCCCTCCCGAGCTGGTGCATCTCACTAAGACGTGCCACCGCGTGTACGACTTGCTGCGGCAACCCTACGCCGACATCGCTATCTGGGGCTACTCCCGTCTTGGCTTCGGGGAGATGCCCGGGCCTCATGCTTGCTTGAAGGACAGCCACGGCTGCTCGCTCAGCGAGATGAGGTGGGCTTTCCTCTGGTTCTCGGGCGGGCCTTGCGAGCTGTGCGGCGAATGGGCCGCCGTGCCGCCCCTTTCGTTTGCCCTCACTGGGACCGTGAGGATCTGCCCTCGTGTACGTTGCATTTGTCGGTCGTTGACCTTGCACTGACCTTCCCGCAGGAAGAATGCAGGAGGCATTGGCGCGCGCAGCTGGAAGCGGGCACAAAGAAGCGTTTCGACTGGATCCGGCTCACGGCAAACGAACCAGTGCCAAAGAAGAAACGTGACCCGACGACGACGCAGAGTGATCAGCAGAATCAAGGTGCAGATGTCGAGATGGACGACGCGGAAACAGTCGCACACGACAGGGGCATAAGTTCGAAGCTGCAGAACAAAAAGCTCCTTTGGCGATACATATGCAGCCACCCGCGTTTCCTGGTTGCGCTGAGGGAACGATTCCAAGATCAGCAGCATGCCTGGCTTCACTCCGTATTGCACATGGCCGTCAAGAACCCCGAGTCCATCGGAATGGGTCTGACGGAGCCGCCTCCGCAGAAGGTGCTGAATATACTCGACGACTACATGAGCGCCAACAACCAGAGGAAAAGGAACAAGATCAGCCCATTCCCCGAGACGCTCGTAGACTTTACCCAGATCGATTTCCCGGACGACACGATACGCGAGTTGGTCCGCAACGGTATGCGCTGGGTTGAACACGCGTATCTGAATCCCAGGTGGGATTTCGGGCACGAAAGCAAAGTTCAAAAACTGTACCGCATCACGGACGTCCAAAACGCACTCGACGAGTGGATCGAATCTGGCTTTGATGGCACTAGGGCAGAGGTTATACTGGTGCGCGTATATCCGCCAAAACTGGAGAGTATTCTGACATGATTGCAGAAGTGGAAGAATGCTGCTATGCACGTACAGGAGGCCATGTGGGTACGTTATGCTTGCCACTTGCATTGCTCTAGTGACATGCTGACCTTACTCTCAGCACTCCCATTATCTCTCCAATTGGCGCGAAGGGCGCAAAGGATGGAGAGGCACTGTGCGAACTAACAATGATAACATGTACGAAATCTCATGTGTCGTCTTGATATGGCTGACTCGGATTAACAGGTACCGGAAAGCCATCCGCGACCTCGACAAGGAGAGACAGCAACGATGGGAAGCTCGGTGTCGTGCAGTATCGGAAGCGCCCGCGAGACCGATACCCCTCAATTGGGAGGACGCGTCCAACTCGCCTACACTGAAGCGGATCAAGGCGGAAATCGAGGCGTACGGCGTCATCAATGCTAGACACAGTGAGTGGGTCGTTTCCTCCGTCAGACCTTGCTGACTATCGTACAGTCTGGAAGAAGCACGAGGCAGAGATCGTTGCGGAGACGGAGAAGCTGCGTACGCGTCGTATGCGACGCATGCATGAACAAAAGATACGCGATCGTCGTCGAGTTGCCAAAGCATTCTGGTTGTATCTGCGAAGGAACAAGGAAGCTCCGCTCAAAGCCGGCGTAAAGGCATCGACCGTCATACCCGCCTTCCGCATATTCAATACCTTCCCTGTCGTCCAGCGGCTTCCCGATACCCTGAAGGAGGTCAAGAACTGGGATACTTGGCTCGTCCACGCGTACCTGGAGCTGAATGCGTGGGAAGCGGAGCTCACAAAGCTCTTGCCGGAAGTTGCTCGCCTAGATGCTTGCAGAGCGGATCATCTGTCGCGCGTTGACTGCGTATTCCGCTGCTTGGCCTGCGATCGGGCCGCTGTGGAGCACCATTCCAACCGGTTCACGACATCGAAGAGCGCAGGACCTGGGAAGCGGTTACCATCCACGGCGATGCCGCCGTTCAAGCAATCGATGACCTACAAGGAGATCGTGGAACACGAGTGCGTCGAGCGATGGGATGTGAACAACTGCGTCATTGACGCGCCTGGCTGCTCGCTGGCGCGCCATGCCTGCAATTTGCTCAACATCTCTCCCAAAGAGACGTCGCAAGAGGATCTGCACAACTTCAAGAAGGCGTGGAAGTGCGAGACCTGCGAAGTGTGGCTGAGCTGGCATGAGGTCTACCCTCACCAACTGCGGCACGCATGGTACGCGGAGAAGGAACTGCGATTCACCGGCCTGCCACACGAACCGGTCGGCTCGCTGGCCAAAGGCTTGTTCGAGCGACAGATCGTCGCCTCCGAGCCCCATCGTGACGTCCGCAAGCCAAGACCAGAAGTCTGGCAGATCCGAGCAACTACCAGGAGCCTGCAGAGCATGAGCAGCGCGCTCGCTGTGCCCACACCCGTTGGACACGAGATCGTCCCTCCAAACTTCTGCAGGAAGATGCTGCGAGCGAGCGACGAGGAGCGCCGAAACACGAACGTAATGTGCGGCATTTGTACCGCTGCAGCTCGACGAAATCATCCGATGGGCAAGGACATGCTGAAGGCTAAGATCCTGAAATACGATGGGATGAGAGATCATCTGCAGCAGAGGTGAGCCGCTTTCAGGGATTCTCCGGGCTCATGCTGATTGTTTCTTCCAGACATGGCTGGGCAGAGATTCATACGGAGGATATCATCCTCATCAACAGTGGGCTCAAGAAGTGACGGCCTCGGCGATCGACGTGGATGCGGGGATTCTCAATAGATTTTCCCCATCCGGAGCTACTGTAGAGAAGCGGTGTCTGTGTCTTGTGTTTGTACATTGATGTATTTGTAGTTTCCTGTTGATGAATGATAGCAACACTGTATTCTGGCTCTTTGTATGGCTTCCGGAAGCTGTATCGCTTTTAGCGCTGAAGAGAGGGCGGTTCTGAATGGTTAGTCAAACGGGATTACATTCGAGGTGCGGGGACCCTTGAAGTCGCGTGAATTCGGGTTAGGGCAGTTGCTACGCCCCGGCTATGATCGTCCGTCGTGGGTGCGATCATATTCCTGCTTGGATACCTGCCTCTTGTTGTAGCAACGGGGCGCTCCTTTGGCCAGGGCATGGTAATTTGCATGCCTCGTCGCGAGGCTCGGCGCATTGGGTTTGATCGCCAAGGGGCGGAGAGGCTGGGCGGACGTAATGTAAATAGCCCGTGACCCAATCGAGTCGTGGGCGCGTGAAATTGCTCGGTCGACAGCCGTCAGGCATCCCCTCTCCTCGACTCCGACTTGATATTCCACTTGTCCACAGCCACGCCTCAGCCGCACCCATCGGCCTCCCCTCTTCCGCCCGCAGACGACGCTCCCTTTTCGCCCTCTTTTTTCGCCCTTGCTTCTCTCCTGCTTTCACTTGTACATACAGCTTGGTCAGAGCGGTCATGGATCCAACCCAGTACGAGGGTAACTTTATCCGAGCGGCATCGCCGGCAGACGGCGTGCTGCTACTCGGTTTGTGCCGGTGCGTAATTACCAGCATCTCGCGGCCTTCCCATGCTGATCCGCCCAGACCGCCCGTTAACGCGTTCCACACCGCGTAAGCCTGGGCCGCTCCCCGATCCTAGATTCGCTGCTGACGTGCGCTCCGCAGGTTCTGGGAGGAGCTGGGCGCGACCTTTGCCACAATATCGGACGATCCTACGGTGCGGGCTGTCGTTCTCGGCTCCAGCTTGAAGCATTTCACCGCCGGTCTCGATTGCAAGCCGCCGTCCGTTCCCGAAGAGATCGCTGGCTGATGATTTCATAGTGGCCGATCCTGATATCCAGCTGATTGGACGCGGGGAGGACGAGGCTCCGCGTCGGGCGATCAAGTGGAGGAAGCATATTACCGTTCGTAGTATCGATGCCGCAGCGATCTACTCCCCATTGACTGAGCGTACAGCAATTCCAAGCAGCTATTACGGCCATCGAGGAGTGCAGCCAGCCGGTGATCGGAGCGGTGCACGGACTATGCTATGGTCTAGGTGCGGCATCGGCAGAATGTCTACGCGTGTAGATCCTAACTGTGCGTAGGGATCGACATTCTCTGCGCCTGCGATATCCGCTATTGTGCAACGGATTCTCGATTCAGCATAAAAGAGGTCGATGTGGGCCTGGCCGCGGATATAGGCACCCTTGCGCGATTGCCCAAGATTGTCGGCAATGCCAGTGCCGTAAGGGAGCTGGCGTTGACCGCGCGGGACTTTGACTGTCGAGAAGCGGAGCGATTGGGATTCGTGTCCCGTGTCGTGCAGGGGTCGAGAGAAGAGGTGATCGGTGCGCCTTTCTTCTGTTGGTGCGTATTCGGCTCCGGCTGACTTCTGCCCTAGTCGCCGCATGTGAAACGGCGAGAGTCATCGCACAAAAGTCGCCGATCGCTATCATTGGGACCAAGCACTTACTGATTCACAGTCGAGATCACACGTGAGTCCTGTCCTTTGCGGACGTCCCCTTGCTGAAGAGTGCCACAGCGTCGCGGACAACCTGGCGTACACTGTGACCTGGAACGCGACCATGTTACAATCCCAGGATATGCAAGAGGCTATGGAAGCCTTCCGACTAAAACGGCCGCCAAAATTCGCCAACCTGACCAAACTGTAACAGCGAGTGTGGACACCATGTGACCATGCGTCCCTACTCGCGCCTCGTAATGCCACATATGTACATACCCCCTTTCACACTCGCACGACCATACACGGACAGAATCTCGATGTAGCCCAGCAACAACGGCGCGCTTTCCGTAGACAGCCTCTGCATGAGCAGTTCACGCTAATCAATTCACATGAACATTGCGTATATGACGTGATTGGCATTGCAGAGATCAGAAACCTTCGCATGTCAGGAACAGAGAAATCACCAAAATGGGCTTAAGGAACGACGGTAGAGGTAAGAAGGGGTATTAAAGCGGCTGCAGCGCGTGAGGTTGGGTGGGGAGGGTAAGAATGCTACTGCTGCTGGCACTCGTCAGGCTTGGTGCTGCCATCTTTTGGGGCCTGACGTGCGGCAGGCAAATCCTCGTCCTCGTCGTCGTCCTTAAGAGTCATGAGCGCTTTGCGATGTTTTGAAAACTCTAGTCTCTTACATCGAAACCCTCTTCCTCATCGAACTCCCCTTCAGAGTCCTCGTCCAGGTCGTCCGCGTCGTCGTACAGCAGAGACTTGCCCGTGAAGTAGTCCACGGCACGAGGAATGATCTGGGCAATTGTGTCAGAATGAGGGGCCTTACGCGATGGAAATAACTCGCTCTATCTTTCAGATCCTCGGCCAATTGGTAGTCCAGCTCGAGGCGCTCCTCTATGTCCTGGATCTCCTCTTGATCGACGTCGTCATCATTCATTTGGTCTTCAGTGGGTGGGACCGGAGGCGTGAAGAAATTGAAGAAGCTGTCGGTAGGGATCACCTTGCGGATGAGACGCGTGCGGTTGGTGTCTATACAACGCGTGTAAGCCATGGGGAAGCGCGTGCAGCGGAGAATATACTCTTGTTGCGCTGCTTCTTAATCTCCACAGCCTTGGTCAGGTCTTTGTCCTCCTTCCAGTCGATCGGCGTGCCCTCGGCATGGTCGTATAGCCAGTCGCCCAGATAGCTGACCTCCTCCTTGTAGTGATACGTCTTCTCGAGAACGGTGTTGGTGAAGAACTCGTTGGGGGAGAAGTAAAACGCGAGCTTGTATCCGGGGGCGGGCGTTGTCAGATAGGAGAGCGTAATATTGGTCAGATGGCGAAGTGCCTGTGCGCAACCGTGAGCCTAGGTCAGAAAGGGCTGAATACGTGCGTACCGCCTCGTCACGGTCCGTAATGAGCTCGCTGATGCCGACGTGGTTGCGCAGGGCGGTGAGCCAGAACTCGGGGATGCCCTTGACGTCGTCGCCCTCGCCCTTCTTCTTCGCCTCTTCCTCGTCAAAGATGTCCTCGTCCTCTTCCTTCTTCGATGACTCGACACCGGCCTCCACCTCCTTATCTGTCGGCTCGGCCTCGCCTTCGATGATGGCAAGTCGGCGGTGGTACAAAGGCTCGCTGAGAAGGTTGTACTAAAACGAAACATGTCAGAACGATTTCAGGTCGGGTAGAACGGACAGCAGCAGAAAGTGGAGCAGTGAGCGACGTGGATATTGGAAACTCGTCTTCGAAGCATAAACGGAACGCAGAAACGTGCGAACAACGCGCGTATTCCACCACCCCTCCGGAAAAAGATTTCGCGCAGAAAAACAGCTCACCTTCTTCTCCAGCTCCAACATCTCCTGATGGTACTTTGCCTGGAGCTGTGTGTGCTCGACCTGGATGCCCTTGAGGCCCTCGACGCGTCTCCTGACCTTGTACGGGAGGTTTTCGATGTAACCAGACGACTGTCCTACGAGGGTCGCAAGGCGGCCTTGAACCATTTGCATGAGCTGGGGTGCGAGACGAGGATCGAGGATTCCCTTGCCATCATCATCATCCTCGCCTTCGTCCTCTTCCTCGTTCTCCTCGACGGTGGGGACGTTTGGCTGTGAAAGGAGGGCGTGGGGGGTGATTCCCTGGCTTGTCAATGGCGTGTTCTGCGGGGTGGGTGCCGCGAGGTTGGGGAGACGGTTCTTGGGAACGTTTACGTTCTCGGACATGATGGAAAGAGTGAGAGATTGAGATTGAATCGAGTTGTTGGATGGGAGTCAGATAGCGAAGGAGTAAAAGTCGGTGGATGGAGCAGCGTGTCTCTCTGCGGGCACGGGCCTTGTGCCGGCGAGTCAGCTGCCGCGCGCTCCAGTTTTTCTGCCTCCGCTCACAACGCGTCTCGCCACATCACGTTCGCCTACTTCCAGCAATATCATTCCCCCTTCGATATTCATGACATTCTTGAAACAAATCTTTGTGACATTGAAATAGTTGCATATCACCGAGCTTGTTCCATGCTGTGAGCTGTGCTCGGCGACGCCTGCAAAAGTCCCGACTCTTCCGCTGCTGCGGCGTCGCGAGATGATAAAAGTGATCAGACGTTGGAGGCACGAATCGTTCCTGTTCGAAGTCATCCATCCCTCCAAATCTGCAATCCGTCTCCCGCGCGCGCGTCTTTCATGATGCCAGCCGGGAATTGTCTGTTCACCAGACAATGTCCGAGTCGCTGGCGCCTGAAATACGACGCTGGGAATCTGACAGGCACACTATCAGGGCAACACACTCCACATGTACAGTATTACCCTAATGCATACGCAACGCCGTGTTGCGTGTGATTGGCATCTGCGTGGGACCGACGTGCACTATGTCTGAGATCTTTCCACGTCACTTCTGGACCGTGTGTGCGACTTTTCCCCGCCGACTTCTGGTTCCTTCCTACCTGATTTCTGGCCATTTCTTGACTATTTCCGGACCATCGCCTTCGCTTGCTTGGTCTTGATGTCCCCAGGCGAGCGTAGTACACTTGGACTGTCTCAACAGCAGATACGCTCACACGAGCGTTTGGACTTGCCTTCCCAGAAGAGTCCGCCCAGAGTCCCACGCGGCATCGCCCGTTAACATCATACGATGTTGACTTTCCGTAAACACCGGTCCGTTTTTCAAATTCTGTTTGACGTACGTGTGCTTCAGTTGTAGACCAAGGGCGACATACAGTTGCTACTGTGATAAGAATCCTTTTGCGCACCCTCCGCGTGGACCATGATTCTGCGCGTAAGGGACACTTGCGGCATCTCATAATCAGAGCTCGTGTGCGAGCATATTCATTATAGCTATGCCGGCATATGAACTATGTATTCTGACATCAGTTTTTTGCGCAGCCATTCGGCTGTTTTAAGCACTATGTGCATTACAGCGTGGGATCTTCACACTGCATATTCAATCAGAAACAGTTTCATGAACCTCCACGCGTGCTTACCTTGCGCCCGCTCATGGAGAATCATAGGTAGCGCAGGCCGGGTAAGGAGGAATTCGCCCGTGATCTGTTTCTCGAATTCTTGCGGATCAAACCCCTCCACCAGCTCAAAGTCGAAGCGGCTGATGACGGTCGCAACGAGCAGGCGGATCTCTTGGCGCGCGAGGTTCCGGCCGATGCACGCGTATGGGCCGTACGAAAAGGGAATGAAGGCCCTGAAATCGTCTTTCCGGCCCGCGGTGACTCCTTCGGGCAACCACCGTTCGGGACGAAAGGCATTGGGGTCGCACCAGTATTTCGGATCCCGTTGTATGGTATACGCCGGAATTATTACGGTCGTACCCTCTACGAACAGCGTCAGACCCCGCGCATTGACGATGGAGTTGGCTAACCTGGTATAAATTGTTCGGCCACGGTCGCTCCGCCTTCGGGCGCGCGTCTGGGGTGGCCGTTCGGAACGGGAGGATATAGCCGCAGCGACTCATTGATACACGCGTTGAGATAGGGGAGGTCGGACAAATTTTCGATGGTCAGCTCTCCGTATTTGTTGTGCGTGTCCTGGAATTCTTGACGAAGACGCGCGACCGCAGCGGGGTGTTGCGCAAGGAAGAAGAACAAGAAGAAGGAAACAAGTGTTGTTGAGTCGGACCCTGCAAAGAACGGGCATCAACACTATGATTCTCTAGCTTTCAGTCGGCATACCAGCGATGATAACCAACACTGCTTCAGCTACAAAGGACTTAGTGGTCGATCAAAGAAGAGTAGCCAGCACTTACCGACTAGATCGGAAATGGAAATATCACAATGTCCGCTATCTTCACCCATCTAATCATTGCCCATTGAGTTTCTTGTTGGCAGAATACAGGGAGAATCCCCACGTACCAACCAATACGAAAGGTCCTTGCTATGTGCAACCTTTTCCAGCCTGCCGCGAACCTGACGCTCGGCGAAGTTCTCCAGTTTAGCCTTCTTAGAAGCAAGCGGCAGGAAGGGCATCTTTGCCTGTGAAGACCAAATCAGGCCTCGCCCACGTGGAAGAGGGTTCGCTTACCGCAACCCAGGCCAGTGGTTCCTTCCAAGAGATCAGTAAACGTTGTGGAGTGATGGAGCATGAACTCACCGCCATCCACGGCAAGTTTATGAAGATGGCACCAATGCGAATGGCTTCATTGAGCGTTTGCCAGTACCCTCCAACATCACCGTTCTCCACCAGCTCAAATGCGCCATCGAAAGCGAGATCGCCCATGATATCGAAAGAGCAGCTGTGGAGCTCTTAGATTAGAAACGGATATCTGTGCCAGTGCTCGCTTACGCGCTAAACCATTTTCCGACGTCGACAGCACCGCGCAAGGATTCCGAAGTAAGCCTATCACTGAGCTGCTGTACACGATGTGTGAGCAACGGATTATAGTCTGCATTTCATTAGCGAACGTATTATCGCGAAAGAAATTCGAGACCCACCCTTCAGTGCGCTTGTTGTAAAGGCGCGATCCCACACCTTGTGCCGTTGGGCATGCTGCGTATGGTCGCGGAATGACATTAAGGATTCTGAATTTGCAGGACGAGGAACGCCCTTGTACCTGGGAGAACGTAAGAGAATCAGAAGACTCGCCAGACGTGATTCTAATGGAATATCATTACCAGTCACTTCGTCTCCAGTCACCTGTATCACAAGTCAGAATGCCGAAGACACGTTGGAATGCGGGGTACGTGCTTCTCGGACCATATATTGCATGAATCGCTGCGACGTTTGACATTGATACTTCGTTGGGTCCTGGACACAGTCTGTGAATATTCGGCATGCATCCGGAAGGAAGAATACACACCTATGCGAATAAAGTCACCATATTTGGCGTGAAGTTCCGCAATAGTCGCGTGGTTTCGGCCTTCTACCGTCACAGCAACCGCCCATAATTTGGATAGTCGCGCGAGAAATGGACCCCGGACATTGGCTAGAGGATGCAGATATGCACGATAGATGAAGATGGACGAGCTCAAAGACGCGATGTACGTGGCGGAGGTGAAGAGCCAGGCACAGAAGGGATATGGGTGGCATAAGACGGAAGTCCACAGGAGAAGAGCTAGCGCGGCATCTCCCAAGACGAAGGTGCCTAAGGCCATCACGAGCGTGGGCTCTTGGCATCGGCACACTTGATGGGATACCTAGCCAAGCAACTGTTATCCGTTGTTGCAAGGAACATTGGATAACGGGACGTACCAAGCCAGCAACGACTGCGAGAAGCAGCATGATGGGCGAAGACATGGTGAGGAGTTGCAGAGATGACACGTCGGCAAGAGGGGTGTAGAGCCCAAATATATCTGGCTGCTCGGGCTGATATTAAGCACACGTTTTTCGCATCCCGAGCATGAGCATTTCGGAGTGGAGAGCCGTTCTAGTGCCGTCGCTTTCGTTCCGGCAGCTCCTTAAGGATATGTGCATTTTCAGGAGCAGCCTCGCCTCGATCCCATGGTCACCCGCGCGGTAGGAGATATGCAGGGAATGCCAGAATCTCGGCCCAGAACGGACTATTGCGAAATGGAAATGGGCCTTCCAGGACGACACGATCAGACCCTACGGTATGGCAGGTACGGTGATGAGAGTGCGACAGGCTGATTAGACCAGAGAAGTGGAAATGGCGGAGACGTGTGCCTCTGGTGTGGGCGGCCATCTGGGGATGAAAAAAGTCTAATTTCAAATCAAGAAATCACAGGGAGTGTGGAAGATTGGAATTGATCGGCAGCTTCTCGAACGGATTAGAAGGGATCCGGTAATGCTGAGAATTTGCCGTCACTGTTGATGCTTCCTGATACGATCTGCGAATCAAACCGAGCCGGAGACGTCCATACAGTGCACAGCAACAGGGAAAGAAGGTCCAAGTCGCTTGGATGGACGGATGCACAGCGGATACCGCGCGGCTTTGGCCAATTATGGGGCACGCCGACGTCAGGGACGGCGCAAGGCACAAAGCCCTCACCCTCAATCTTTTGATGCCAGGACACTTTCACACTCGTCCTCTGTACCTCCAGCGCGCGGAGTTAAACGACCCTCTATTGCCTTTCTCGACCATATTCGCACTGGAATTTCTGACCAGCCTCACGAGCACTTCGGATGAACAGCCCTGTTCCTCGCCGGCCCAGCCTGAGATCTATGCTGGCCCTTTACCTCATGGCCATCCGTGTCCATCGTTGAATTCGAAATGAACCAGGTCATCTGGCCGTTTCTGTCTTCGATGCGCTCCGGTTATGGTCTGGGAATGCTGCGCCATTCTCTCCGTGAATCTGTAGTCCAACCATCTCCCGGGCTATATATTAGGACCGATGGAGCAAACCGAGCTGCTATCCCCGTTTCACGCTTCACCGATGGCGGCCTATCCCAGATTACCCACTTCTTTGCACCCTCAAGCTCAGCGTACGCTCCACTCCCATTGTGATGTGTGTTGGACATAACGGAAACTTCCTGTAGTGATACGCCAAGAGGTAAATTCCTGGCTCGAAGAGGTGCGTGATCCCTCCAACCAGACGACTCTCAATGACCTCTTCCTGTCAGCATTGGCCTTTCCCTACCGGCGTATCGGTAGCTAAACTTCTGGCTAAGCACGATCTGGGAGGACTTGCGGTGTGGTGTAAGCATGTCCGTTGGTGCACCTCGTGGTCTGAACCTAAGTTTCCAGGTGCTCCAAATGGTGACGCTGACCGTCTGATCTGGGCCGGCCGTCTATGCGGACTAATCCTGCTCGCGGACGACTATATCGATAACGACAAAGATCTGAGCAAAATTTCGGTCATGAAGGCCGCAATAGAAGGAGATGAGGTCGGGCAGTGACTTTCGTGTTGACCCTGACGCTAACCGCTTCCTAGCAGCCGCCGGCAGCCGCCAGTTCGGATCATGCCACAGCAAGCCTGAGCGTCACCTGGCGGGCTGTGCGAAAGCTATCTTCCGACAGAGAATTTTCATGGAATGTGAAACTGACCAAGGCCTGGTTCGAGTACGTGACCGGATACCTGACTGTGTGCGACTTGCTAATGCGGTCTAGCACTCACTATGAGCCGCCTTCTACCACCCTGGATGGATACCTCATGGCCCGCCGAGCAAACATAGGAGTGGTATGTAGACTCGGTTAGATATTCACGTGCAATCTGACACCCGCTGCGAATAGCACATGTTTCTCAGTACGTTGAGATTGACTATTATTAGGTCTCAATGCTGATAATGCACCAGACTGGGTCCGCTGGGCTCTGGGCTTCGATTTCAGCGATGAGATTCTGGGTCACCCGCTCTTCTGTCATGCGGAAGATATGGTTGCTGGTATGCTTATGCCTTGGACTTCTCAACCATGTGTTCCTGATCTTTTGACGTGTGTAGATCACGCCGGTATCGTGAACGACTACTACTCATACGAGAAAGAGAAGAATTTCGAGTCGGATGGAATGAATGTCGTCCGCGTGCTGATGGATTACGAAGCGCTGGATGTCAACTCGGCTCGCAAACGCGTTGAAGACCTGCTCCGTGACAAAGAAGACGAATTTTGGCGGGTTGTGGATGCCGTCCGAAACGACCCTGTCTTGGGCCACGACGTTGATATTTGTGCGTACATGATCAATCTCGCACACGTCATGGGCGGTAACATCAGTTGGTCTGAAGAGGTTTGCATTTATTCTTCGGTTATCTGTTTGAATGCCGACTAATGCATTCACAGAATGGGCGGTACAATCTTACGGGCGTCTTGGGCTATCAATCACTCCTTGACCATGTCGAAGAGTTACCCGTGTCTTGTTTCGTCCCCTTGCCCGTTGATGGAGGTTGTTTTTGATGTGCATCGCCTTGCCTTAAAAATCACTAGGAGACGTTTCCTCCTCAAGGTCACTCCGGTGACCGTCGGCGCAATTGATCTAACCGAGCTATCTCCCCTCTGTCGGATATGTACATACGCAATAGGTCTAGGATATCATTAGCATTATACTCTCTGCTGCTCCACTAGTTTCCGTATTCCCCTGTAGTCTTTTCAAGAGTAGGGTGCTACCGGCCAATACCATTCACCCCGTGGACCTGAACAGAAACGGTAGAACAGAGCACTGCCTGCTCATCAGCCGAGGTTCTCCGCTTCCCCAGAGAATCATTCCATTAGACCACAAAGTCCGAGGCGGAGATGACTTCGTTTCGGTGGAGTTGGATGTTCCCACTTCGGTGACCGATTTTCCCCCTTCCGGAAGGAGTTGTGAGCTTTAATGCAACTCCCACTCGCGTTACGTAAACCGCAACAGAAGACAGTTAGCGAGTAGGAAGCTGCCGTCATACGACCTTCCTCCCTCCGCCGGGAAATCATACAACAAGCTCGGGGCCCGGAAACTGCAACGTGTTCGAGCTTATGTCAACAATGACTGTGTACCCGTTCTCACGCCCACCGACCCCACGTCAATGCCAGGGCGGCACTTCTCGCCAGCATCTGAAGACACTCGCCGTGATCTTCGGACGAAGGGCTGATTAAGCATAAATTATCTCAGACTTGCCGCGAGCCTTTGGGTGGATATAGCACATGTTCTATTGGCTGATTCGCGCTGATTGGCTTCAGGCTCCCAAGCGCAGTCCGAAAGTCTCCCAGGGCTTTATCAATGCATTGTAACCCCTGATAGCAAAGTCAACATCAGTCGAGATGTCGACCGAGGGAAAGGAATGACAGGAAGGCTCCGGCAGAACGCCTGCCGCTGATGGATGTGACGAGATGGCAGACGATATCGTATCGGACCGGGTTTGCGAGTGCCTCGATCTCCCTGAAGACCCTCGCTCCGAGGACGCCGAGCGCAAGAATCCAACGAACGCATGAGAAGCTGGACCATGCTGACGGGTCGAAGGGAGTTGCTCCAGGAAACACCGGAAATCCTGTGGTGCATCTTATGCATATGCATGCAGTTGGCCCTGGGAGGACAAACGCATTCGGCGCTGCCGGAGAGGTGCGATCACGAGTTACGTCAGCCCAGGTTCGGGGTCAATAGAATCCTCTCGGTGAGGGTTGTCACAACCGCAGGTACGCAGTAAAACTGCTATTGGTGCTGGTACGACATGCTATGCAGTCAGTGATGCCACAGTTCGTGTGAAACTTTGCTCCCCATTCAGGTTGTCGGCACTGGCGAGATGATACGGCGACGCGGTGTGATTTTGAAGGGTCCGCACTTGAAACCATTCAATGCGCTAGACGGCTCCCGGCGCAGAGGCACGATTACACGGCGCACACGTCCTTGCTTCATCAGCATGTCCTTCAGCTTCGGAGGGGAGGCGTAACGGAAGACAATCTCTTGTCATGCTGATCGACTGGCCATCAGTGGGGATCGCTGCCTCTTGGTCTGTGTGTGACTCTTCCATGACGCGCGCGCGGAGCGTGTCAAGGACACTGTCCACGCGAAAGGCAGTACATCATCACCCCATCATCGCCGTCAACGAGCACATCGGCCCCCAGGAAGGCAACGACGAGAAAGGGTGAAAGAGTCGTGGGAGAGTTGGTCGGCATGACGCCTCACACGTGGTAGGGCGACAGTGTCGACGTTGCCGAGGCGTGCAAGGAGAGACCTTGAGGCAGATCTCATCATGACATCAGGCGTGGGCAGTTCGACGGATGCCGCCAATCGCATTTCTCAGGTGTGCCTGTAGCATCTGTACCCTTTATAACGTCATTATTGACCGGAGCATAGACTTGCGCCTATGCCGGGAGGGAACGATCTCCGTGAGGCACGGCGGTCTACCGACCAGATGGAAAACCTTCACCGTCTAACTCAGCAGCAGTATCTTTCCCGCAGATCGCGCATGGTAAACGCTTGCAAATCAGCATCGAGCGAACGGAGCGAGACGGGTGCGGAAAGTGGATGCATGCGTGTGCTCATTCCAACATGCTGCGATGCAACGCCAAAGCCACGCCAATATAGACCCCATGCACGAGTGTCAATCATTGTCATTTTCGCCATCGGAGACAGCTTCGGTAAGGCCTGTCGTGTCGAGTGCATCTCATGCCACCAAGTATAAGATGGGTCTGACTCGTGTTGGTCTTACAGACGCGAGTTGCATTGTTATTGGAACCCGGCGACGGATCGCGCCATTGTTAACAGATAAGTTAACAGAATTCGAACAGTACTCTTTGAGAGATTCGTGTGACGGCTCAGTTAAGAGCCGCGTACATGGTGGGTGTTGGCTATATATGACATGATGAAATAAACTACGATTCGTCACTCTTATTTGCTTTTTTTTCAAGTCAGAGCAACCAGCGGCCTTCGTTCCGGGGTGTCAATGATCAAATGCAATTTCATCGCTCCAGTGTGCGCATACCAATCGTATATTGAGTTACACTTCTAGTACCGTCATGCTGAAAGTGTGAGCAACTCTCATCGTCCCTAGCAGACATCCGGGGGGCATGTTGACTTTTACTTGCGTGGAACCCTCCAACGCAAGATAAATAATGGGGTGCTGCGTGTTCATCTATCGTGTGACCGCGAAGAGATATGATCTTGTCGAGCACGACTTGATACCGCTGTCGTCGGATCATGAGCAGGCCAAGCGCCCAAATGACGGTGTGCACATGTAGTCGTGGCTAGCTCCACGCTACCGAGCTGCATGGGTGAATCGGGTGGGTCGGCCGCACACCTCATGCGCGACATTGACGCAGCAGGGACCTTCGGTTGTCCACGACGACCCTGTGTCTGGAAGCGACAAGCGCTCAAAACCTGGGTTGGGTCGGCCGCACACCCCATGCGCGAGTTCTAGCGACATTGAAGGGTCGACTTTCGCTGTTGTCCACGACCACCCTGTGTCTCGGACGAATCGACAAGCGCTCAAAATCTCGACCGACAGGCTCCGAATCCCGGACCCGTCATGCTCTTCAACATGGAAAAAGAAGTCTTGCAGTCATGTGACAGACGAAAGGACGCTTCGAGAGTCTGGTCCGATACTAGTAGATACCGGCTGACCAGCTGCGGGCCTGGGCGGCTGTCCCGCCGCCATCGAGTGCGTCGTATCTCGCGTCATACTTGTTCTGAAGACTTATATAAGCTGCGCTGATAAGATGAACGTCCCCCACCAGCAGCGCCAAGGCATACTTCCTATCCGCATACGACACCAGCATGTCTTTCGAGTTCGGCACCGAGGTCTATCATCAGGCGTTCCCAGACCACGGCGACCGTCCGAACCCAGCAGGGATTCGCGGCTACATCTCCTACGGCATTCCATTCCCCGAAGCTTGCGCAAAGCATGTCGACGATACATTCCATGCTACTCGCGTGTACATCATCGCGTCTCGCACCCTGGCCGAAACCACCTCTGCGCTTGAGCTTCTCAAGGGAGCTTTGGAATCGAAGGTGGTTGGGGTGAGGGTTGGGATGACGAGTCACACGTTGTGGAGCGAATGTGTGGACGTGACGAACGAATGTCGGAAGCTGGGAGTGGACTTGATCGTCACTTTGGGAGGAGGGAGCTTGACGGACGCTGCCAAGCTGATTGCCCTAGTACGTACCTGGTCACCTTCACCTCGGATAGCAGACTGATGGACAATTTTCAGGCTCTTGCCAATGATATCAGGACGTCAGATGATCTCAACAAGTTGCCGGCCTTGGGCAAGCCCCAAGCCGAGCCTAATACACCGGAGGTTCCCATCATCTGCATCCCTACAACACTCTCAGGCGGCGAGTACACGAACTATTCCGGTGCGACTGAAGATGCTACGAGGCGGAAATACCAGTTCGGACCTCCTCTTCGCGGCCCAGCTCTGGTCATCCTTGATCCCAAACTCACGATCACGATGCCGGACAAATACTGGCTCAGCACGGGCGTGCGAGCGGTCGATCATTGTGTCGAGAGCCTTTGCGCACTCGCTTATACCGAGCAGAGCGACGCCGATGCCAAAACGGGCCTGAAAGATCTTGTCTCCGGGCTCCTCAGGTGCAAGGCAGACAACACGGACCTGGATGCTCGCCTCTTATGCCAGCTCGGAGTTGTGCTTGCGATCGGCAGCGTTGTTAAACAAGTGCGACCAGCCCTCGGGGCATCTCATGCCATTGGGCACATGCTGGGCCCTCTGGGAGTCGGTCACGGCGAAACAAGCTGCATCATACTTCCAGCGGTGTGCAAGTTCAATGCTGCAAAGGGCGCAAATGTCGACCGCCAAACGATCGTCTTGCGCACGCTGTGGGAACTGCCGGAGGTTCGATCCCTAGGGTTGCACAAGGACACGGCAGATCTCGGGGATGTCCTCGACGCCTTGTTCCGTGCGCTTGGCATGCCCAGGACCTTGAAGGCCGTCGGTGTTGAAGGCGCAAGGGTAGAGCGGTTGGCGGAGAACACCCTACACGATACGTTCGCCGGAACCAACCCGTACCCACTGAAGACGAAAGAGGACGTGATGGAGATCTTGGAGCTGGTCAGGGGTTAGATCGGCGCTATGCGCATTGTGTTGTATTTCTAATGCTAGCGTGAATTGCGAGGACCAAAGTCGGTGTGCTACCTGAAACCCTTGCGACAGTGAGCAAGACTATTAAGGACAAGGAGAAAGACCAGTATCGATATGTCGCGAGAGTCGATCGCCCTATTGCGCGAGAACCAGATCAACCTTCGAAGGTTCGCCGCCGAAGCTAGTCTGGGTCCGCGAAGTAGTGAGGTAACGTAAGGGCCGTAGGGGACAATGGGATATAAGGCGACATCGGCAGGATAGGCGGAAGGAGCGACAAGGGTATCGATTGTCCCGTCGCAGTGAGTGCAGCTTTGATGGCGAGCTTGGTGATCTCCGCCTCGTTTGCCAGCCGTCCATCGAAGATTTGTGGAATACTGGACGTAACCACCTCGGATGTCGTGGCTGAATGAGAAGAATTGTCGAATACGTTGAAGTTTCCGCCAAGAAACGACCGAAGTGAATCAGGCGGGTCTTCATCGAGTGCATAGTTGTACATGGTGTGATATCGTTCGGTCAAAGGGTACATATGCGAAGTTGACCAGCAGCAGACAGGCTCATCAGCCTCGGTTTCGTCCTCGCTTTCAATATCGCTGGACTTGTTCTGTCGTGAGACACCAACAATCGCGGACTTGGGACGACGAATGCGGATAATAAGACGTTGCGGATATATGGGCGGTATCATTTCGTCGCGCTTACGCTTTCTGGATATCCTCGGTTGGCCCACGAGACTTGCCGTCGAAGACTTCTTCTGTTTTCCTTTTTGGTGCTTCTCCGGTAGAGAATTTGAAGCGGGATCCATGTGATCGTAGTATTTTGAGTTATGAAAATAGCGATTCTGAGCGTATTTCGAGAGACGAGACGGATTCCTGGTTACGGGCGAAAGCTTCGAGAAGTGCATATAAGGGCTTTTTGGGTCCACCTTGGTACGATCAGAGAGAGGAGACAGAGGTTGAGTTTCGGCGCGCTCCCGATCACACTTGCACGCTTCGTGATAAGGGGGAATATCAACGTATGCCAGCTTGTATACTCGCCCAGGTGGAAGAGGCGGAAGTCTCTTCCCGGATAGAGTACCATCTTCATGTATGCGATAGTCTGCAGTGTGCTGTCCCGGCTTCCTGGAGATTGTTCCATGGCGTTCGAAAACAGGTCCAGGGAAGGTACCCGTAGATAGGGCGACAGGAAGGGGCGTCTTGGATGAGGATGCGGTACGAGCAGTCTTGGCTTCAGCGATAGCTTGCGCCTTTAGCTCCTTATAGGAGGCTCGAGGAGGAAAGTTTGGATGTGTCTGATCACTATCAGTCCCGGTTGCCTCGGCAAGTTATATTTGGCGGTATCCTGACCTTGGTATGGGTGAAGTCGACGCAGATTTGATGTACGGTGCCATCCTCCATTCTGAACGTGATCTCGTCTCCCCAGATCAGAACGGGCGCTACGCGCCCCTCGTCTTCGATGTCGGGCATTCTCCGGTGATTGACCATCCTGTAGCGATGGTTTGAATGTGTTGCAGGCGTGAGACTAGGACGATCTCATGGTTCCAGGAACAACGTAGCTTCCCGTCGAGAGCAGAACCTGTCTGACCTGATCATCGGTCGTCTGGTTCGGGATCCAACGCGGGGGAATCATCGGAATGCCTCCATGCCCTCACCGCCACAAGCGCCTTTGATGAGAACATGGGGTCGCGGTCCATCACTCTAAGAATCGGCCGCGCCTGTTCCCACGCTCAGTGTATAACTTATGCCATGCTAATGCTTTCTGCTCGATCGTACTATGACTTATTGAGATCTGCTTATGCTGCCATCAGCCAACATGCGATGCTCCCACCTGCTATCAGAACGATGCATACGAAGAGCGTAACCGCTAAAGAAAAGTCTCCTAATCATTACTACGCTGCATGCAACAAACCACTACGACAACAAAGACGAGACAATACCAACGTTTCCTTTGTGCGTTAGGCCATAAGGACTATAGACCTTACAGCATCCCTGCTCAATGACGCGCTTCGCGTCGCCGCCAAGACATGACAACGGAGGCAAACCCCGCAGCACCTTGGATTTGGCAGCATCAGAGCTTTTCGCGCCGGTACTGATAACCCCGCGGTCCTTGTGATGTACTGGTAATTCCTGGTCAATGGTCATCTGAACTCGGGCCGACGCTGCGAAGCGTTCTGGTGGAGCCGGACATTTGGCCAGGCCATTTCCAGCATTTCTCCGACACATGACGGCCGAGGCTCCGCAAGCTACCGTACGGCGCGGCTTCCGATTGGGCTTGGCGGGTCGCTTCTCCGTGCTGGAGGTTGTGCGGCATCCTCATGATATATATTAATTCGGTCTTGTCTACGGCGTACTCGGATCGCATTGCCTTTGCTACGAACGCGTCTGTACTCTCGATTCAACTTCCCCCTCTACAGAAATGGCTACCGAAGGTTTCTCAATCAAAGTCGACGCCAAGAAGCGCGGCTACAAGGTGCTGACGCGTGAGTAGCTTCTTGATTGTGATCTTGCCCAGCTTAAGTCCGAGACCTTATTACAGAGGAGCAGGTTGATCATTTCATGGAGAAGGTATGCCACGCTTACCCATTCCGCGCATGGTCTAACGCTTTGTGTAGGGTTACGTCGTCCTGCGCAACGCTGTTCCTGAGGAAACCATGAAGAAGTGGACCTCCGACCTCTGGGTTCGTCTGGGCATGGATCCAAATGACAAGAGTACCTGGGACAAGGAAGAGGTTGGTTCGTCTCCTCTACCTGACGCGTCTGCGACTCACACGCCCAGCAGTTGCACATGCCGACGCACAAGAGCGAATATATGAAGACGTTTGCCCCTCTTGTGTATGAGGCAGTCGGCGACCTTCTGGGAGGTACGGATAAGATTGCTGCCAAATCCAACTACGTTGGAAACGGCTTCATCTGCAACCTTGGCAGCCCCGACTTCGATCCGGTTAGTGTTTGCAGAATCCCTGGGCCATCCATCTCATCGCCCCTGTAGAATGAGCATATTGATCCCCGCAACCTCACCAACTGGCATGTGTAAGGTGACTGATGTCTGCAGTTGTGCCGTACACTAACATTGCATGCAGCGACGGTGACTGGTTCCGCCATTTCCTCGACTGCGAATGCCAGGCCCTCGAGACTCTTATCCTCTGGTCTGACGTTGAGGACCGCGCCGGCCCTACGTTCGTGAACCCAGACGGCATTGCTAAGGTCGCTGCTTGGTAGGTCTGTTGTGAATCGTCGAGGCTCATGGTCTGACCTGAATGCAGGCTTCGCGACCGTCCGGAGGGTTCTGATACCATGTCGGACGAGAACGGCGAAAGGGTTGTTCCCCAGATCGTCAAGACCTGCAATATCTTCGAGGAGGTTGGTCATTCCTTTTAAATTTTATGGACAGATTGCTTAGCGACATCTCAGTGCACTGGCAAGAAGGGCGATGTCTTCCTGTGCCACCCGCTGCTGGTGAGCGATTATTCCACACCAGTTCCGGGCGGTCTCTGATTCTGTTCTAGCCGCACTCTCGCCAGAAGAACTACATCCGCAACGAGCGCTTCATCACCAACCCATGTGTGAACCGCAATGAACCCTTCAACCTCAACCGCGAGAACCCGGACGATTACTGCCTCGTTGAACTCAAGACGCTGCACGACTTGAACGTCAACGCCGTTGACTACAAGATCCAGCGTCCTCGTGAGCGCTGGGTTCCCACGACGCTCACGCGGGCGAACAAGACTATCGAGATCGAGGTGCAGCGCATGCGCGAGCATGCGGCCAAGACCGGAACCACCTTCCAGTCCGTCCATGCTAACGGTATCGACAACACCTGGCTGGTCAAGGCTCGTGACATTCCCCTGAATGCCTGATTTTCTTCTTGATTGTCGGCCCGTCGGCCCTAAAGTCGTGCTCCACTCCAACTCTGCTGAAATGTAATTGTCCAATCATTTGTGACTTTCCTGTCTTGCGATAGTGCCCGTTCATGGATGATGAGTGAGAGTTTGGCAAGGCACCCGCACTCGGCCGGTCGGCCCCGGCTAATAGAAGTGCGAGAGCCTGAATGCTTCCGTGCCGGCCCGCGCTCCGTTACGCTTGCTCCTCCTCATGGAACGCATAGTTTGGCATAAAATCACAAATTCCTATTTTGTTTTGTGCAACATACATACGCCCGACGACTACTTCCATCGCATCATGACAATAAAATGAACGAGTGCCTGAATACCGGGATACGCAAAGCGGCATTATCAGATACAGCCGAGTGCATCGCAAGGAATCAGTACGCTCAAGGGGCAGGCGCTGCAATATTGATCTGGACCGCTTTTACCTGCGTATAATTAGCTGTTTTGACAAAATATCAGCACGCTTTCCGAGCGGAGAGCAGAAAAATCATACCCAGGGCATATTCACCAAGCTCACGTCCAACACCGGATTGCTTGTAGCCGCCGAAGGGCACCTGCGGGTGGAGCTTGTTGTAGCAGTTGACCCAGACGGTGCCGGCCTGCAGGCGGTTGGCAACAAGAATAGCACGGGAGATGTCGCGGGAGAAGACAGCCGCGGCGAGGCCGTAGAAGGTGTCGTTCGCCTGCTTGATGATGTCGTCCTCGTCCTTGAACTTGAGGACGACGACGACGGGCCCGAAGATCTCCTCCTGGACAATCTTCATCTCGGGCTTGACGTCGACGAAGACGGTCGGCTGGATGAAGAAACCCTCGTTTCCGTGGCGCTCACCGCCGGTGAGGACGGTGGCACCCTCGTCCTTGCCGGACTTGATGTAGCCCATGATGCGGTCGTACTGGATCTGAGACACCTGGGGACCCTGGAATGTGTCGGGGTCCATGGGATTGCCGACCTTGAGGGTCTTGATGTGCTGGGTGAAGTCGGCGATGAACTTGTCGTAGATGCGCTCCTGGACATAGACACGGGAGCCGGCGCAGCAGCACTGGCCGTGGTTGAACATGATGCCGAACGCGGTCCACTTCACGGCGTCCTCCAGGTTCGCATCGTCAAAGATGATGTTGGGGGACTTGCCGCCGAGCTCGAGCGTCGCCTTCTTCAGGTTGGAGTTGGCGGCGGCCTTGAGGATGGAGCGACCGACGAGGGTGGAGCCGGTGAATGCGACCTTCTCAATGTGCATGTGGTTTGCGATGGCCGCACCGACGGTCGCGCCGTAGCCCGAGAGAATGTTGACGACACCGGGCGGGAAGCCAGCCTCGTTGATGAGTGCGCAGACACGGAGGGCGGACAGAGGGGTAAACTCGGAGGTCTTGAGGACGACAGTGTTGCCGGTGGCTAGCGCAGGGCCGAGTTTCCAGGAGAGCATGTAAACTTGAATTTCGTAAGCGATGTTGTAACGTGTGGAGGCGGGGTGGGCTCACCAGGGAAGTTCCAGGGGATGATCTGGCCGACAACACCGATGGGCTCATGGAGGGTATAGGCAAACTTGGTCTCGTCAACCTCGATTGTCTTTCCGTGGATCTTGTCTGCCCAGCCGGCGTAGTAGCGGATGACAGCGGCAGCCTGTGCGACGTCGAAGTCGAGGGCAATGGAGTAGGCCTTGCCGTTGTCGAGGGCCTCGATGGCAGCGAGCTCCTCGGCGTTCTTCTCGATCAGGTCGGCGAGACGCATGAGCAGGCGGCCGCGCTCGGACCCGGGGACCTTGAGGCCCCACGAGGTGTGGAAGGCGCGGGTAGCGACCTTGACAGCGGTGTCGACGTCGGCGGGGGTGGCCTCGGAGATGTCACAAATTTTCTTGCCGTTGGAGGGGTTGAAAACCCTGCGGGTGCCGTCAGTCATGACCCGAACGACTCTGAGCCGATGCCAAGACTCACTCGATTGTCTTTCCTTCTGATCCGTCGTGGAACTTGCCATCAATGAAGATGCCGGTGTTGAAGTTTGTTGTGCCCTTGTAGGGGCAGGGAGCCTCGAAAGTGTACTTGAGGCTGGTAGGCATTGTGTGGTAGACGGTGGTGGTGAGGAGTATGCGCTGGAGGAGGATGGGTCAGGAGGGCCACGGAGGATTGTGCGCAGGAGGGTGGGGAGTTATAAGGGTGGAGGCCATCGTGTGCTGGTCAGCCATAGGCGGATGGATCACTGGTAACGAAGCCGCGCCCACACAAGGGTTCCGGCGCACCCACATCACATGATGCATTCCTCCGGGTCACCAGGCCCGCCCCGGCCACACCACCTCATTCGGCTCGTGTTCCTCCCGAACTTCCCTGCTTCCGCGCCCATACTTTGTCTACGTCCTATTGTCATCCTCTCCAACGACTGTTCTGGAGCGCAGTACATCGTCCTCTGCATAACACAGACAATGTCACGAGTTCGCTTCCTGCTCCAACCGAACGTACGACGACACCTTCCAGCTCATACAACTAGCTTACCAACATAACGGGAATACGATCGCCAGGCTCAACAGTATTCCATCACCTCGTCGGTCTTTAGCCGCATCCCCTATCTCGCCCTGGCTATACAATAGTTCACACGTTATCTCCTTCCCAACCGTCATGTTCCACTTCGGTGATTAGTCTTCACTCCAACCATTCCCCGGTCTTCCCCGCACATCTCACCCAGCCCGGGCTTCTTGCTGGCGCAATCGAGATGCATGTCATCACACGGACGACACTCAACGCGCCACGCCCCAAATCAAGGCTAGACCCTTTCCTTGGTATGTCCCTCACCGGGCGATCTCGGGCCCGCGTATGGCGACCTGACCTCCGCTCGAGCCTCAATCAGGAAATCCGCCGCGCAAACTGAACTGCAACCACAGCTTGCATGACCGGTTATTGTGCTTCCCCGCAACATTCCCCGCACCGTCCCCGCACGCATCAGAGCAGCCCAGTAACGTAATCTAACACCTGTTTGCCATGAACAAGCTTCTGCGAGGGCGGGGCCCCGTTGCTCCCTCCTTCCCCCTCCGACCCAACCCGCGTCCCTACATCCAACTGCCCTGAATCTGGATCAGACTGCGGCACCTCCCCATACAGAGCTTGCAGAGCCTGCAGAGGCTCAGTCAGCCGCATGTGCGCCCGCAGCACATCAGGGTTCGAGACCGTCGCAAGGTACGCTCCCAGGCCGATCCAGAGCGTGAAGAGCGCGTAGATGATAACTGTCAGGAAGTAAAGAAGCATCGGTGCGAGCTCGATCGTGCTGCCTAGAGGCTGGGAGACCATGGTCACGCTGAGCGCGTCAGTGGGCTCGTAGATGGCCGCCGTGTAGGCGACCAGCTCGCGGGAGAGCTCGAGTGCGTAGGCTTCGCTGTAGTTGCCTCTCAACAACCCCACACCATCGATCCGTAATGGAATAGAGGTCCAGAGGAAGGAGGCGTCCAGTATGCTTGCCACGCGCTGCGTAGTAAGCACAGACGCGGGGGTGCTGTTAAGCATCTGGAACGTGCCGTTTGTGGATAGATCGGAGAGAGAGGCTGTCTCGTACGCAATATCGATGTCGCTAACCGAGACCGCACAAAGAAGCGCGTTGTAGCCTTGTGTGGCTGCCCACAGGAAACCGCTGGAGTGTACAGTCAGCCCGGTTCTCGCCGAATCATCGACCTGAACTCACGTTTCCTCCACATACCCAGAGGCGAGCGGGTCGTCTGTTGTGTACGCGTATGAGATAACGACATCCACAAGATGGAATACGCTGGGCTTATCAGCTTCCAAGAGAACGTGCAGAGCCTGAGAACGTACTTGCTTTCCACGAGATGGAACACAGTCGTATTTCCCGGGCTACTGCCGATCACCCCCGTGGTAGGGTTGACCATGCCCTTAGAAGCGGAACTCGTGATGTTCACTCCGAGTCCAGAGTCAGTGCAGTCCCATTGTATGTGTCCGCTAGAGTACTCCGGGATACATTCCTTGGTCACGCTTCTACAAGTCGACCTGACCCCAACCGTGCTCCCTGTGTAGGACGCGTTCACTGCCGTGTCCACAAGGATCGCCTGTTGATCGTCCGTGAAAACCACCTGGCTCCTGATTGACGAGTTGCTCAGTATCCTGCTCCCCGTACTGGCAGACAGGAAGAACATCTGGTCGTCCGAGCTTCGGTCCTCAACGGCAAACTGCAGTCCGCATAGGCTAGTGAGGTAGCCATACTGACCTGTCCAACTGTCGCCGTACGCGGCCGCGTAGTAGTCGCACATCGTCTGGTTTACCTGCCGCCCAAAGCCCTGGTTGAGCGTCTCCACCTCGGACTCGAGATAGGCAAAGGTCGCATGGGTCGTGTTGTTGAGCCAGAGCTGGAGGACGGTGGAGATGTACGAGAGGGCGAGGAGGGTTCCCATGACTGCCAGGGCATTGACTAGCAGCGGCCATGTTGGCGAGGCGCGGTGCCTGCCTCTCAGCTCTTTGCTCGCGAAGCACAGCCGGAACACAGTCTTGAGCCAGGTGCCTGTGCTGCCGTTCTTCAGTACCGCGATGAGCATGTCCAGTCTATGTAACGTCAGAGCAACGCAGGTTGTAACGAGATGGCGCTCACTGAGCGGCCGAAGTCTTCTTCATCTCTGCGTCTTCCGATTCATCAAGCAGCCTGAACCAGCCCTGTTGTGCCTTCTCGGTGTCCCTCGCGATCGTCAGCCACATCGCACAGACCGTATAAACGTGCAGAGTTGCGGCCAGTGCAATGGTAAAGGTCACGACATGCGAGATAACGATCAAGATGGTAGACACGGACTGTGCTGGTGCCGAAGTCGTGATCGTCCGTGTCATCCCGTCCAAGGTGAACCGGTGCACAACAAAGACATAGCCGAAGTAGACGCCGGTAACGACGAACACCAGACCAGAGACGAGCATCGTTAACAACAGGATGGCCACAGCGGGCCGGATTGGTATGCGCCCATCGTCGACCGCTTCCAGCACCTCGTCGGGGTCGACGCTTGCGACAATGTCAAGTGGGGTGTCCTCGACCGGAGAGGTTGCCTTTGCCTTTCCAGACGGCTCAGCCATGCCTTGTAACGACCGCGGGCGGTAGTCCGGCAGGAACAAGCAGCCCCCTTCCACTAGCAGCAGATCATGGCACCCATGGTTCTGCGGGCGCTAGTGATACCCAATGTATTCCACTTGTGGTATTACTCGGAAGCCAGAGTAGCCCTTGTGGCTTGGCATCCCTGACTGTATTGCGGCAGGCCGGCGCCCTGATGGGCTTCACACACGTTCTTGCCAAGGCAGCTTCCGTCCCTTCCACTCGAGGATCATCGTGGAGGAGGCACATTGTGGCTAGTTGCAGAAGAGGAAGTAGCGCGTTCTTGGAGAAGATCAACGGGATGCGCATTGCATGACAGGTGTCCGAACAGAATTGCACCCGGTTCACATGCTGACGTTTCATCTAATCCTAGCAGAAGAAGTACCGTAGGCATTTTTGAACCGCATCCTACGACACTCCTCCAATCTACTGGTGCACAGGCTTGGGCGCATATCTACGCGTTTGGTTAGTCAAGCCCAGCTGAGGACGTATATGCGCGTACGGCTCCTCCAGATACTTGATTTCCTCGGGCGTAAGCGTCTTGTCCGGAATGATCGCTTCCACCAGACGTGCAGGCTGCATATATGCATCAGGTACAATACCGAGCGCATATATGCACACGCACCGAACTAATGCCAACGATCGGTGCGGTTACCTTCGAGTTAATCCAAGCCAAGGAGACTTGAGCCATGCTCCACCTCTTCTTCGTTGCGAGCTCGCCAACGCGCTTGATGATTTCCTTATCCGCAGCACTGTGCTTGAGTTCAAAGGGAGTGCCTTTCGTGCCGGCGCTCCGCGTACTCTCCTCGCCAAGAGGGCGCGCCAGGTGGCCACCGGCAACGGGTCCCCAGGGGATCAACCCAATACCCGCAAAGTTGCAATATGCGTTCACCTCCCTCTCCTCCTCCCGATTTAGGAGTGAGTACTGGCTTTGCATACTAATGAACTTTGTCCATCCGTTCTTCTCCGCCACGCTGTTGTACATCTGGAACTGCCATGCCCACATGGACGAGGCACCGATGTAGCGCACCTTGCCCGAGCGCACCAGATCGTTCAGTGCGGACATTGTCTCCTCGAACGGCGCGTTCATGTCACACCGATGGATTTGCAGCAGGTCGATGTAGTCCGTATCGAGACGTGCAAGCGAGTCCTCGACCTGGTTGAAGATGGCTCCACGCGAGAGACCAGACTGGTTCACAAAATCACGCTCGTTCTGCAGCTCCGGCTGGAAGAGCGTGCGCATTCCAGGCGTACTGCCGACCAAGAAGTGACACTTTGTCAATATCAGCACGCGATTGCGTGGGATGTTGTACTAGGTTAGGTTGCATCAGCAGAGATTCGAGTATGCAGGGATGGTGTGCACACCTTCTTCAGCGCCTTTGCAATGATGCGCTCGCTCTCGCCATTCGAGTAGATCTACAAATATCGTCAACAATGACCCGGAGAACTGCGTAGAGCCGCTCCCACTCACGTTCGCAGTGTCCCAGGTGGTCACACCGAGGTCCCAAGCAGCCTTGAGCAGTGGCAGCGCCTTGTCCTCGTTGATGACCCATGGCTATAACAGCATTCACACAGGAGCCGAAAGTGCAACCAGAAGGCACTTACAGCCCATTCGTCGCTACCAAAACTCATACAGCCCAGGACCGGATTGGAGATCCTGAGGCCGCTGTTGCCCAAGCGATGGTAGGTGACCTTCGGCGGTTCTGAGCTTGCCATTTCGTGTTTGGTCAATAGAGCAGTTTGAAGAGGGTCGGTACAGGGGACGTTTGCGCTCCCCGATGTTCAGTGCGGGGTTCTTGTAGTCCATTCTGGCTGAACGGTTGAACACCGGTCCAGGGTCGACGTGGCTGATGAGGGCACGATGACCCTGCCCGGGAGATGGTTGAGCCAAAAGTCCGTACCGCCGATGCTGACATGGTACATGGGAAGGAGTTGGAAGCGTATTGTTCCATGGCATTCTGCGGGAACGGTCAAGCGTCGGACACCTGGCTTGTACAATTGCGGACAAGACTGGCGGACGATAGTGGCGGACATATGACGAAATGCCGGACAGGCGTCTTGGACCAGAGTAGCGTCCCTGAACTTGTGTCTCGAAACCACTCTCATATCCAGCTTGCCGTGCACACATGAAGAGGGTCAGCGAATGTAGGCTGCCCAACAGATGCAAGAAAGCAACAAATACTTTATTCTCAATACTCCCAAATCGCACGTGAGGGTTCTTCCGTTGCCCTAATCACAAAGCCACCCGCACTCCCACTTAGCTAACCCTCCTAACCCTAACCCCAGCCAGGAGTTATTCTAACCCTGACCCTCACCACTAAACATCTAAGTCCCTTCTCTGCACAGGTTAGGGTCACGGCTATGTATAATGGCAATACAGCAGTGTGCAAGGATGCTAAACACACCGTAGCATCAGTATATAACATGCTAAATGCAGATATAGGAAACAAATATAGTACAGATCATAGTTGTTTGAAGAAATAATTTTATAATTCTAAACTAGGAGTGGGGCTATTATTGTAGTGATTACTTAAGCGATTGCATAGTGATTGCACAGCCACTCAGTTTGCATCTAAATTTGTGGCCTCCCCTGCAGGACCCTAGCAGTGGGATTGTCAGGGGACGTCCCTTTTGCGATGTGCCACATCCTAGGGCTGGGTTCCCCCGGAATCCAGGTGGATTCCGCCCACCCGGGCCGTCCTCCCCGTTTCGTGGCCCGCCGCTGCCGTTCGGCAGGGTGCAATCGCCCCCGCGGCCCGCCGCCGGGCCGTGTCCGCTCATTTCGCCGCTCCCCCGTAGGCCCCGCCAAGCCACGGCACCCTTGTCCATGCATCTTGCTACTTGGTAGCACTATTTCTCTGATGAGGCACAGGACTTAATTATGTCCGAGCCCCCCGTGCACTCACCTTGCGACCCGGTCTCATCCTCCGCGCCCGCGGGGGTGGACCCTGGTTTTGGTCCGAGGGTCCCCAGGACCCTCGCGCACCAAGCTTGCGACCTGGGTGCAGCATCCGCGCGTCGAGAGCAGGACCCTGATTTTGGCCTGCGTCCCTCGCTGCAACCACCTTGCGACCTCGTTGCACGAGCGCCGCGTCAAGGGCAGGACCCTGAGTCTGGCCCGCGCGCCCCATGCACCCACCTTGCGACCCCGTCGCAAGATGGCCGCGTCGAGGGGAGGACCCTGGTTTTGGCCGGAGACCCTCGCGCGCCAGCCTTGCGACCTGGTCTCAAACACCCGGCCTCGAGCGAGGGCTATGAAATATGTCCGACAGGCGCTCGTTCAAGCACCTTGCGACCTCGTCTCATTCCTGCCCCTGCGAGCACCGTCCTCCGAATAAGTCCGAAGGACCCTCGTTCACCCACCTTGCGACCCCGTCTCACGATTACCCCGGTGAGCAGCGCCTTTGGAATACGTCCGACGGAGCCTCGTTCACCCACCTTGCGACCTCGTCTCAGCTTTGGCGGGGTGAGCAGGGCCTTCCGAATTTGGCCGAGAGACTCTCGCTCACCCACCTTGCGACCTCGTCTCAGCTTCGGCGAGGCGAGCAAGGCGGTTGGAATAAGTCCGATGGACCCTCGCTCACCCACCTTGCGACCTCGTCTCACCTTTGGCGGGGTGAGCAGCGCCGTTGGAATCAGGCCGTTCCTCGATGGCTGGGGACGGGGGATATCGTGAATTCAAACGCAGCATGAGAGATCTCCTTCACCCGTTCAGAGGTGCATGCACAGAGGCCCGTGCACAGGGGCCCGTGCACAGAGGCCCGTGCACAGAGGCCCGTGCGCATGGGCCCGTGCGCTTTAATCCCGGTCTGAGACCTATATAACCCCGGCCACCCTCTAACGTGCCTTGATCCCACCCCATCACCATCCCCCTCCTCACTACATTCCCCATACCCCTTAGACGCAGTGCCTCGGCCCTGCATTCCACCGTCCCTCCCAATATCCTCCATCCTATAGGGGTTTGTGGGTGTAGAGGGCTAGGGGGTTGAGGCTAGGTATGGTGCTTCTCTATACAATTGGGGAAACCTTGGGCTGTTATTATAATAGGAGGCGAAGATCTTCGGTTCTTATTATAATAGCAGGCGAAGATCTTCGGCCGCTATTATAATAGCAACCGAAGGTTTTGGGATCTTCGGCTGCTATTATAATAGCAGGCGAAGGTTTTGGGCGCTTATTGGGATCTTAGGCCGCTGTTATAATAGCAGGCAAAGGTTTTGGGCGCTTACTGGGATCTTCGGCCGCTGTTATAATAGCGGCCGAAGGCTGTGGGCATTTATTGGGATCTTTGCCCGCTATTATAATAGCAAGCGAATACTTTGGGTGCTAATGGAAATATTCACCTGCTATTATAATAGCAAGCGAATACTTTGGCCTCTTGAAATCTTCGCCTGCTATTATAACAGCAAGCGAATGCCACATGCACGGGATGTGCAGCCATGGCCCACCTTTCCTTCATTAGGGAAGCACACTTCATTTTGCCGGCATCGAGGACCTCGGATGGGGAGGTTGTCTGGAAGTCCAATGGACTTCCATTGAAAATCCATTCACGTCAATGGATATTCATTGGATATCCACTGGATATTCAATGAGGTTGCTCACATGCCGCATTATCCGAGCCACCAGCGATGATGATTGTGGCTGCTCTCATCACGCAGCAGCAGGAGTGCCTGTTCCGCGCTTAGCCACAGGCATCATTGGTGCCGCAGACCAAGAACACCTGGTAATTATCAGGGCACACAATACTAGACACAAGACTGTCCGCGATAGTGGTCCGAGACAAGACGAGATTGTCGACAGATCGGTAGTAGAGTCGAGAGAGAACAAGGTGAGAAAGCAGAGCACCAAGATATCGCGAGAGAAGGTCTGACAATATCGCAAGGTCGCAAAGGTTTCGATAAGAGGTACACAATCTCGATGCCTAGTTCAACTACACAAGTATTGTGGAGGATCCTAAGAGATCAGATCTAAGGCGAAACTACGATACTGCCCGGTACTATATACGAAAGGGA